>JAUMHP010000204.1:14701-54634 GCA_032361065.1 Enteromius trimaculatus | reverse complement strand
TAATCAATTTTAGATCCTTTATATTAATTTTATATTTTATAAAAGATTTTTATGTTTTATTTTTGATCAAACATTTTTTATAGTTGTAAACGACAACAAATGGATGTACTTTTGGTTTTCCTTTTGTATTCCATCATAACACACGCTCATCTCTATGTCCTGGAATTTTCCAGCTCTTTGCTCCAGCTGTTAAAATGTAGTACTCGGGTTAAGCTAGGTGAAGATTTGGTTCAGTTTTTAGCAGCTCCTAAATTACTGTATACAGGCCGTACTGATTTGGGTCCTTGTTTCCTGTCAGGTCTGACCCAGTTTGTTAGATTTGGCCCAGTTGGGCCAGACTGCATGCTGGTTCTACAGCACACTGTCATCAGTACGCTGTCATCATCAGAGACACATGGTGGGAAAGTGCTGCCATGGCATTTTATAATTTCTATATGCGGTTCACCACACACTACTGAAGACAATCACTCTGATGTGTCGATCCAAGACATTTCTCCTGCCTTTGGTTGTCATTTTTAAGACACTGATAAATGCAGTTCTCAGCAACTTGAGAAGTGTTACATTGGGTGGAAATACTGCTTCTGTACTGCTCCAAAAGCTAGTGAACTGCCTACAGAAGCAGTATTGGTTCCAACTCAAAAGCTGTCCCAAAAGGTAGGCAACCTAATTATGCTGCCTCATAAGATACCTCATTTTAGCCAAGAATCATACCCATTCTGGAGCAAGCAGTCCCAGAATGCATTGCTACAAACCCTAATATGATATTTTATGTCAAATATATTACCTTAGTATAATTTTTCAAACTGTACATTTTGTTATAGTGATGCAAATTGATTTTTTATTTTAATGCTTTATTTCAGTTTATTTTGAGAAAATAATAAAAAACACTTTAATATTATCCATTTATTGGTTACCATAATTCATCTTATTGATATTAGTGCATCCTTGCATTAAAACCTCTAATAAAAATAGTCCAATGTAATTAAAATTAATAATCACACCCGGTATTTATGTACACTGTTATCAGCCTTTTAGCTTAGCAGCCTGTTAACATCACATAGAACTCAATATCAAAATAACTTTATGTTGACAAGATGGTACCAACAGGGTAGTTTTTGGTCATATCGTAACAGAAGGCAGTTGGATGATGTATCATAATCTGGCCAGAACCACCACAGCTGTGTGTGTCTTCAGATTAGAAGAGATCAGTGTCTTTATTAGAGCCGTGTAAACTGACGAGCCTATATTACTACCTTTCCCTTATCTCTCGTACTTCCTCAGTCTTTCTTTCCCTTTTGTTATATGTTACGGTGCTGGGTTTGCGCTAGGTTTGTTCCAGCTATCATACATTGCCACCAAAGGGTCAATAAGGTCACCTGTCCCAGTGAAACGCTGGATGACGGAGGCTTACAGAGGCTTATTCCAGTGATTCTACTGTAATTCTAAGTTATTGACAGTGTATATTTTCATATATGCTGTGGTTCATTTTGAGCATACTAGTGGTAAAAATGCATAAATATCCATTAATACATGTACCTATATGTGCATATTAATATATGTGTACAATATTTTTAATCTCCATAGCCCTCTATTGACATCTGTTACGACGTGATCGTGCATCTTTCGGCAAATTGACAGTTAGATTAAGTTAGTGGGCGGCACCTCAGTGGCTGCGGCCACCATTCTGAAAATCATCTATCTTCAGGAAATGATGAAGGCCTCTCCTTGCTGTGGGAGCCGTAACCCAGATACAGTATGTAATTTGCCCATACGTACGCGTCTGCGGCGCTCTATATTAAGGCCAAAAGTTCTTCTCATTATCAGAGTCCCTCATTACCTGTTTCTGTCATCTCATGCTCACAGGGATTTGGATTTATACCTGATAATTACCTTCTATATAAAGTGAACCAGAAACGGTCCCAGTGTATACACCTGAAGCATGCCCCCAAAATGCCTCGACCCAGCACTCGGAAAAATATCGCACGCGCCAAAACATAAATGATTTACCGTGTGTGAATGAAAAGGGTCACGGTTATGTACACTTAGCTGTTTTATTTAGGTCGAATAGGTGGTAAGTGATGCGCGTAATGTGCGCGTGTGAGTTCGAAATCTCTTTTTCTAGGCTGTTTTCCATATGGCCATCTTTAATGGACTCGTCATTGCTGCTAATGTATGCAAATTTCAACCTGGTTGCTAATGCAATTACCGTGCCTGCAGTTCCAAGTGCACACAATTCAGTTATTGTGTTGTTTTTTTTTGTTCCTCTCATTGTTTCAGATCGACGCCTTGAGTAAAAGAAGTAAAGAATCAGAGGCTGTTTTTCTCAGCGTGTACAAGAGATTAATCGATGTCCCAGGTATGTCTCGGCTTGCTCTGAGCTGGCTGCTCACACACACACACACACACACACACACACTGCTGTAGTGTTTCACTGAGGCGAGAATACTGTAAACACATCAGTCATATTTATGAGACCTTCGTCTCTAGTGTCTAAAACACACACACATGCGCGCACACAGGCCGTCTTAATGACTTCTACGGCTTTAGAGACCCACTCCGCTCCAAACCCCACACACGGAGGAACTTGGATTCTAATAAAATCCGCATTCATTGCCCCACAAACACCTTTTAATCTTCCGAATTGGCTTTCTAACGGTGGGATAATGGCCCCTGAATCCTCAGTTTTTATATGGTAATGTTCTGACGCGCTGATCTATAATAAGTTAATGGTGCCACAAAGGTTCATGTGACATCTCGAAGCATCTTTAGCTCGGCCGCTCGATAGAGTTGTGCTTTAAACTGAGCAAAGTTCACCACAAGAGAGTGTGGATAATGTATCAAACTCCTGTTAAGCAAGTGCAACTGTGGAGTGTGGTGAGAGAGACGACTTCTGGCTGAACTAAACTTTTAAAACCTTTAGACCTCCCTCAGATACACACACACACACGAATCTAGCTGTGTAGCTCCGCCCACATGATCTGAGCGACAGGGAGGCAGACAGACAGTGCCGCCTGGGCCTGTTGGAGCAAGTTGGACTGTCTGCCTGCACAACTACTTAATACATCCCTAAATTACCACAATGCTGCGGTCTGGAGATCCCGGGCCAACGCAACGACGTGTCTTTGTGTTTGGAACTGTGCGCAAGTGCGTTTGATTACTTTTTTTATACATGTGTATTTTGTGTATTAGAGAGAGAGATGTGTGTGTGTGTTGCAGGATGTTGGAGTGGGAGGTCTAGTCTGGGAATGTCTGTTTCTATCTGTGAAATCTGGAGCTTGTCCAGTCCTGTCTGTGTGTCTGCGAATGTGATCACAGCTTGACAAATTATCTTGTGATAGTTACACTGGTACACTGTGTAGGCCTGTGTGTGTGTGAGCTTTGTGGTGTGTATTAGCAGCAATGTTGGGAAATGCTTAATGCCAACGTTTAACTTATTGACAAGACAATTAGTAAATTAAAATACAATTGTGAAAGTTAAGTTTCTGATCTCTGGTTGGATGACACGCACAAATAATTTTTTTTTTATTAATTCAGGCTAGTAGTTCATTTTCGCTAGCTGCATTTCCATATTTATTTCTGTATTTATTGAATTTTACTCTATTTAAGTGGTGGCTATGTTGCTGGTAAGGAAAACTGTAAAAAAAAAATTCAAAATTGTTTTGTTACAGTAAAGCTGATATAAAATAATATTTAAAAATCAAAAATATAAATATATCAGTGTTATAAAATATATTTTATATTATGCACACACACATACACACACACACACACACACACACACACATATATACACTGAGTTTCACTATTTATGGGAGTCACAATTGAATTCACTCCTAAAAAAAATTCTCTGTACTGTGTGTATAAATGTGAGATGATATACCAGGGTTTCCTGCTTACACTCACAAGATGTAAAAACGTTGATAGTCCCTAACTCAGCCATTGGGAATTTTGGAGTGACTCCGGTTTTCTGTGCACACTGTAAAAATAATTCAGAGGCTTCACTCTTTTTAAACACAGCTGTCGCTTCAACTTGCTTTTAGAGACTGAATGTGTCTCATAGATGTTATAATCGATTTTAAAGCATGTGAATGTTCCCGTTTGTCCTTTCTTAGTTTCTTTCAGACAGGCCGCCCAGCACTTGACTTCACTTTAGCGTCAACCTGACCGAACGGATTGGGCTTGCGGTGTTGTGTTGTACATCAAATGACACACATCCAAATTGATGTGCCTGTGTAAATCAGATTTGAATTGGCTGGTCATTTCAGTCACATGACAGTCACGTTCAGAATTGAGCGAGCTGAGTTGAGCTGAAATGGCAGTTGCCACGGCTACAAAAGGGAACACACCATGACAGCATATCATTCAGACTTCCTCTTGCAGTTTTTAGATATGACACACTCTCACGCACCACACATGCACATCACACATAACACACCCCATCAGCGTTTCCTGTACCTTCAGATGAGAATACAGAGAGGGGGGAGGGATGTGCACCGAAAACTGCGATCTCGACTGTAGCTTCACATCGAACGCGTACAGGAATGACATTTTTTTATTTTACACTCCTCTCTGTCAGCTTTTCCTTCTCTGATTTTACTCTCACACTCTCTCTCTCGCACTCTGGTGTTCCGCAGGGGCTAATAAAATAGTTTGATTACATAATTAACTTGGCTGTCTCATTAAGGAAAATCAACGGGAACAGGGCCATAATTAGTCATATAGCAATTAGCATTTGAGGGGGACAGACAGTGATGAAAAAGCGTGTGTGTGTGTGTGTCAGAATGTCTTAGTCCTTCAGTGCAGAGGGCTGGCCTTGGTCCCACACCACCGCTGCATGCGACCCCCCCTTTCACTTAACATCGCCTTCCGTTTGTGAAAGCAACAAATTAACACCCTGCCAAAAATGAATTAGTATAACTTATTTTACAACCTGCTAATCTGATATTTCTGCAGCGGGTGATTGTTGCCATGAATCAACGGATTTGTCAACATTTTTTCCCACCATTTATTAATTTACGATTCATTTTATTAGAAATAAAATTTTCAATATAAAATATGTAATATTTAAAACAGAATTTAGTTAATTTAATTTTTAGTAATTTCTTTTGTTAATTTTTTAAATTACGATATATACAATATATATGTGTGTGTGTGTGTGTGTGTGTGTGTGTGTGTATAATTTTATTCATAATTTTTATCATTTAATAATGTATAAATAATAATTTATATATATATGCTTTATTTTACTGATTGCAGGTTTACTGTGGTGGTTACACGGATGTCAGATAATTTGTTTAACTTTTCATTATTTCTTGTTTTCAATAAATGATAATTTGTCATTTTTTTCACAAGTTATTTTTTGGTTAATATTGCATACAGTATATTGTGTATTTTAATACACAATTAATACATTTCAAATATAATTTAATTATA
The DNA here is from genome assembly GCA_032361065.1 of Enteromius trimaculatus. Classification (NCBI taxonomy): domain Eukaryota; kingdom Metazoa; phylum Chordata; class Actinopteri; order Cypriniformes; family Cyprinidae; genus Enteromius; species Enteromius trimaculatus. The sequence goes on along the minus strand of JAUMHP010000204.1, from coordinate 49,201 downwards.
ATTAATAAATACATTTACAAAAATAAATGATAATTATTATATTTATTATTTAGTGCAATAATTGAGTTGTTTTTAATAGTTATTGTTAGAGCCAGAAAATTGTGACTACCGTGGTACATTTCCAGAAAACATGGTACTTGCATGGTCTCTGTATAAAATCTGTGAGAACATCATGGTTCTTTTTGGTTCCTTTTTGTTAGTGTGGTTTAACAGAGCAGAACTTAAACCGAGGTGCTGGAGCACAGTGTGGATTTATTGGCGTGTTTTGGCTTGGTTTGTTTTTCTAGTTAACATTTTTAGCTGCGGTTGGCAATCCGCAAAAATGCAAAAACACTTTTAGGTATTTAGTCGAGCCGCGCAGAGACTGGCCCACACTGATCTCCATACACTGAGCTCTCCCTCACTGAATCAAACCTTTCACCTGCTCTGAACACAGTACACCCGAAATTCTGACCCCTGTGTGTGTGTTTGTGCACGCGGATGTGTATTCTAGATCCTGTCTCAGCTCTGGAGGCAGCTCAGCAACTCCAGGTGACTGTTCGAAAGATGCACGACTTGGAGACAGAAAACCAGACGCTCAAAGATACACTACAAGAGTACGACCGCGAAATCGCAGAGGTTAAAAACCAAGGTAACCACCAGCTACATAATGCTGTTTGAAATGGAGAAACAAAACCCAACACATTTTCCACCTATTGAAACATTTCGAACTTTCATCACCTATTAAACCTGTGTATTTTTTGTTACACTTGTTACACAAACCATTAACTACATGTTTTGCCTCAATAAACTCCTAGTTTGCTATTAATTGATAGTTTAGGTAAGTTTAGGGCTGTAGAATATAGTCATGCAGAATATGAGCTTTGTAAGTGCTAATAAACAGCCAATATGTTAATAATAGGCGTTCTAATAATAAATTAGTTAACAGTGAGAATTCATACTTGTACTAAAGTCTTACCATATTTTTTTGTGGATACTATTTTTAGTACTTTTTGATGAATAAAGTTCAGTGAAAAGTATATATCTGAAACATTATAAATGAGACATTCTCCACTTTTAAAAATATATTTCATGTCAATTTATTTTCTCATTTTTATTTTTAAATCTTGCTGACCCCCAACTTTTGAATGGGAGTTTATCACATTCTACCAAAAATATATATATACACTATCGTTCAAAAGGTTTAGAACAGTAAGAAATTTAATGGTTTTTAAAGATGTTTCTTCTGCTCATCAAGGCTGCATTTATTCGATTAAAAATACAGAAAAATATTGTAATATTGTGAAATATTATTTCAATTTAAAATAACTGTTTTCTGTGTGAATATATTTTAAAATGTATTTTATTCCTGTGATACAACGCATCATTACTCCAGTCTTCAGTGTCACATGATCCTTTCAGAAATCATTCTAATATGCTGATTTATTACTATCATGTCAATGTTGGAAACGGTTGTGCAGCCAGATATATTTTTTGGAACCTGTGATTTTTTTATTGTTATTTATTTTATTTTTTTTTTCCCTTTTTTTTTTCTCCTCAGGATTCTTTGAATATAACAAGTTAAAAACAACATAATTTTTTACCAAATATAAAACATTTCTAAAATGTAAATCTATGCTGTGACCTTTTTTGTTCATTTGATAGATCCTTTGTTAATAAAATAATTAATTTCCTTCAAAGAAGAAAGAATAAAAATGTACTGATCCCAAACTTTTGAACAGTAGTGTAACAGTAAACTAACAGTAGTTTTGAACATTATTATCCATTTTAAATAAATATTTCTCTGTTTAATATTTTAATGATCAAAGAATCCTAAAAAAACTATTAAAGCAGCTCAACTGTTTACAAAACTGATAATAAAACATCAGCATATTAAAACGATTTCTGAAAGGTCTGAAAGTGACGATGAAGACTGGTGTAATGATGCTTTGTATCACAGTAATAAATTACATTTTAAAATATATTCACACAAAAAACATTGAAAAATTAAAATAATATTTCACAATATTACAGTTTTTTGGGATTTTTCATCTAATAAATGCTTTAAAAACCATTAAATATCTTATTATTCTAAAACTTTTGAATGGTATTTCTATGTATATATTTCTATAACATATATTATATTATATATAAATAATTTATATTATATTATTATAAAATATTTAAATATATATAATTGTTTTGGTGGAATGTGATACACTATTATATATAATTATATAATTTTAAACAGTAAAATTCAGCTTTATTATTATGGGAATAAATTACAATTTTAAAATTGATTAATATATAGATATATAGAATAAATAGAGTTAAATTGTAGTAATATTTCACAGTATTCCTATTTTTATTTATGTATTAATAATTTGGTCAAAGCCAACTTTTCACAATCCATTCCTGATCAAATAAAATGAAGTTTTATTAAATCCCTACATTACTTGCTGATGAATATTTTGTTACACTCAGAACTGACACATAATGGACATTAAATGCTGTTTTTAAGCATTATTATTTGTAAAGCAGGTTTTATCTGTACCTAGTAAATTAAATGAGTTATACATATGTCATGTTGGCAGGCGGCATAAGTGTACCCACATAGACAGGGCCCTATTTTTGTTCAAATGAGCTGTAGTCATCTGAGCTCTATTTCTGTCCCGCTGCTGTTTCAGTCAGACATGTTTTCTGGTTTTTCTTTTTTTACCATAAACAAGAGGGAGGGATCTCTCCCTCACCATCTGCGGAATTCCCCCGATCGATGCAGTTCAATAACGGCAATATTTTATTTGTCCCGCCCGAGCCGTAGGTACCGCCACATGCGACCTCTCTGTCGCAGACACACGTGCACATGTACACACACAGGTGTGTTTCCGTCTGAGCGGTCTGCTAGATAATCCTTCCTATTCTACACGCTGATCTTTCTCAGGTCAGTGATCCTCCAGTCTCCCAGTGTTTAAAGTCCAGTTTAGCATTTAAGGGTCTAAAAGGGCTCTTGTGGGACTGCTGCTTATTGATTACGTGTCAGGGCTGAAGTGCTGGAGTTTAAATCACCGCAGATGGCTGTGCAGGAGACGGAGAGAGGAGGAAAAAGCTCTCTATCAGGGATATTTTGTGTGGATGTGTGTGCGTGTAGGCATGTAAACACACATTTTTCTATCATGGGGGGACTTTCCCTTGACTTCAGTTGTTTTTGTTTTGAGCTAATGACATTTTTTATCCTCTTACACTCATTTGTAAATGATCATAAATGTAACCCTCTTGATTTAGCATTTATGTTTTTAATTAACACTTTACCGTTAAATGAAAATGCTATTTACTCACCTGGAACAGTTTCAAACTCCTACCGGAGAACAGGAAGCAGGCAATTTTAAAGAATGCACTGGTCGCTCTTTTCTATGCCATTGCAATAATTTGCGGTTTGAGCTTTCAAGCTTCAAAAATGATGCAAAGGCAACAATAATGTATAATAAAAATGGTTCATATGACGTGTGTGCTGGATTTAAAGTCACACAGTAGCTTTGGGTGAAAAACAGACTGCTGTTTAAGACATTATTCACTGATAATCTTCCCTCAAGTGGGCTGTTACCTCTAGAACTGCACATTGAGTCTGATTTTCAGTGAAAAATGTGTTAAATTTCAGTTTGTTTTCACACAAAGTTGTCACATGGCTCCAGAAGTATTGGAATATAGTCATATGAACTTCTTTTATGATACTTTTATGGTGCTTTTGTGTCCTGTTGAAGCTTCAGTCCCCATTTATTGTAACTAGCACAGTCTTCATTGCTTCTTTTGTATTCTATGGAAAAAAGAAAGGTATATGGTTTTGGAACGACTTGAGGGCGAGTAAATGATGACTGATTTTTCATTTTTGGGTGAATTGTTCCTTAAAGATATAATTTAGTATGTTTATTAAGTGCTTTTCCTCTTGGCCGATTTCAGGGTTTACGCTCCTTGGGGGGACAGTTGGCTCCTGCAAGTGTAGAAAAAAACGAAACGCCACACACCCCTAGGTCTCCACTGTCTGTCATTTTCATGCTCTCTCTGTTTCTCTCCTACAGAAGTCACTATTAAAGCACTTAAAGAGAAGTTGGAGCAGTATGAGCGTTCTCTGCAGGCCAAGAACACAGAGGAAGCTCCCGATCAGAACCAGGACCGATCAGGAAGAGAAGAGAGGGAGAGCAAAGGGGAAAACCTTCCTAACAACTATGCAGACAAGGAGAGGTTAGCACAAATCCAGTACGGCGTTAATCTTCATGATTGCGTTGTGAATTCATAGGCTGTGTTTCGAAAGTTTGAGCTTTATAGGTATGTTCAAAATGACATTAGAGAAATCATAAACGGAGATTTGGAAAAGTCATTTTCTCAGCTCTTAAGCAACGTTTTTGGGCATCGTCAAAATTCATGTTTGTGAATTCTTAAATTGCATTTTTCATGAATCATAGAATACATAACTAAAACAAATGCATTAATCCTTCTTTTTATTTTAGTTTAATTTTATGTCTACAATTAAACTGAAATAATAACTTTAAACACACAACAAAATTGTAACTAAAATATAAAGGAAAATATAAAAATAAAAACTAATTTAAATTTGAATAACAATTTTAGTATCTTAAATGTAGACTCAATGTAGACCTTTCCAGATCTCCCCCCCCCCCCCCTCTTCCTCATCACTTCCTGTCACATCTAATTTGTCCTATAATAATAAAGACAAAAATGCCAAAATAAATCTTAGGAAAGTGTATATGTGACCCTGGACAACAAAACCAGTCATTAGTGTTAATTTTCAGAAATTGAGAATTATAAATGATCTGAAAGCTGAATAAATAAGCTTTCCATTGATGTATGATTTGTTAGGATAGGGCAATATTTGACCAAGATATAGCTATATGAACATCTGGAATCTGAGGGTACAGAAAAATCTAATTGCTGAGAAAATCTCCTTTAAAGTTGTCCAAATGAAGATCTTATCAATGCATATTACTAATCAAAAATTAAGTTTTAATATATTTTCAGCAAGAAATTGACTAAATACCTTAATGGAACATGATCTTTACTTACTATCCTAAGGATTTCTGGCAAAAAGAATCAATAAATCAATCATTTTGACCCATACTATGTATTTTTGGCTATTGCTACAAACATACCCCAGCGACTTAAGACTGGTTTTGTGCTCCAGGGTCACATATAGGGTCGTAATTATAGTAAAATTTTAAACGAAGCTGTTTGTCCAAATCAGAAATATATTATTAAATGTTAAATACAACTCCCAATTCCATTTCTATTTTTAAATAATTCAAAAAAACTTTGATTGCACTGTCTATTTTACTTCTATTCTACTACTTGTTTTCTTTTTATTAAAAATTATTTTATTCTCTGTATTCTTTTTCTGTTCTTTTCACTTGTTTCCTTTTTATTTGTTTTAAAAAAGCTATGTGCTACATGTCCTGCCTTGTCGCAGCATTTACATATTATTATGGTATTACGGTTTTGATTGCTTCTAGTGTGCTCATTTATTAGTCACATTAGATAAAAGCGTCTGCTAAATGTAAATAAAATACCACTGCATCCAGTCATTTACTCTATTCCCTGCGTCTAGTGATTATTCATACATTCATATCAATTTGCATTACTGCAGTTGTTAATGTGACTATCCTGTCTGTACATTGATATATGTTGGGAGATCTGTTTTAATTGTCCTCTGTTTGTCCGTGCAGTCAGCCACAGCAGAGCCAGGATAGCAGGACAGAAGACTTGGATGTGAAAACGCAGTCCTTACAAACAGGTTTGCTAATGCATTCGCCATAAAGTCATTTGACTTAGCTGGGTTCTTTAAGCCTGGTTTACTGACATGCGTTTCATTTGTGTTGCGCAGCACTTGAAGCAACTCAGGCAGAACTCCACGAACTGAAGACGAAATACGATGAAGAATCCACAGCAAAGTAAGTAACCTGTTTTCACTCCGAAGAGACAGCATGGATTAGCGCCGAAACGGCTCGGATTCCCCCTTCTGTATTTCCTCGGCTGTCTGCTAGGCGTGCTGCGTCTTTGTCTCACCTTTGCACACACATTTGCGTGTCCATACAGACACAGACAAACACACACACCCCTTTGATCCGCACCAAAACAGCTCATAATCCTACTGCAGACAGGTTTGATTATGGGGGAAAACACAGTGTGGTGAAATCACACCTTCATTCACGGACAAGCTGATATTCAATAGTCCTCAACTCCCGCCCATGATGCCTTTATGGCTACACAAGACTGAATAATGGATGACACAATCCCTCATAACTCGCACGGATGCTCTGAGTGATTCTCTGAGAATCCTGTAATGACGGGATTCGTACTGTCTACTGACATTTTGTGGGCGGCGAATCAGTATGTGCATACATGCTTTTTGTTTGCGCATTGTGTCTGTTTGCCTTGATCTGGGTCATGCATGCGTGTTTGTGTGCATCTGCATGTGTGCGTTCTTCTCTCCCTGTCATGTGGTCGGGGTTAGGTGGCAATTTCCTTGTCTTGCTGTGACTGAGGAATGCATCCTGTTGCAGAGCGTGCTCGCTGCGGGCTGTTTCGGCGCAGTTCTCTGCTCTGGGAGTGGCATAATTACACTACCTGTGATCAAACCGAACCCTGCTTTGTCAGACCCCCAGCACTGTTTCTTTTGAAGTCAGAAAAGGCACTTGTTTTAGGACAGAAACTCTTCTTGGTGAGCTGCGGTCAAAGCGGAAGGTCAATGCAAGGTTTATTTGAGGAAAAGACATGCTTCTGATTCTAAGATCACGGATCTAACGAGAGATAAATCTCACTGTCATGCCTGCGCACAAACATTTGAATATGACTGTGTACGTGCACACAAACGCAAACAAGAAAGACACACACACACACATTCACAAGAAAACGCGTTGTGACATTCAGTAACATTGGCCTGTTTCCAATCCGCCCCGTCTCTCCTGGGGACTTTTACAGAGAGTGTGGCAGGTAAAACGTTTCCACTCCATTAGATTTCTTACCTGCTTCTCATCCTGCTGCTCCAGCTTTCTTTTATTAGCATTAGCTTGATAATTTGTAAGATGTTAAGTGGCTTGTGTAGCAAATATGAGTGTTTGCAAAATCATTGCTGATGTTTGTTGTACTTTAAAGACATTTTGGAAGCCCTTCTCCTTGCTTAATTTGCATAAACGATAGTGTAAATATAAAATACTGTTTATTAATAAAAATATTGTGTATTTTTTGCATGTGTGTGTGTTTTTAAAAATACACTGTGTGTGTGTGTGTGTATAATTACTCAGTTATTCAGTTATTTGCACACGCACACACATATATATACATGTGTATGTAAACAGCAATTTCATTCTAATAATAATCTATTATGTATTAAAAATTATAATTAATGATATTTTACTATTATAATATAATTAATTTCTTATCTACTGCATAACAATACATAAAATGATCCAAAAAGTGGCGATTTTGCGGGATGGCAATATTAAATACAATCATTTCATCAATATTGCAAGCAATTTAATAGTAGGTGGCAGTGTTTTATGGTCTATATGCTGTACATATTTAGATTTGTGCTTTACATATCCGATTTTGCTTAAGCCTGGCAAGTCTATAATCCAAGGCTTCGTGGTCGTCTTGTTGTGATTGCTGACTTAATGAGGTTACGTGATTCTATGCATGTGTCTTTGGTAGGGGATAAAGGAATCCCGCCCCCCCATCTAAGAGCCCTTTCCTGGCCTCAGGGTTTAACATGCTCCGTTAGCTCAGTTCATCCACAGTGACAGTAGGTGGATCTCAACAGGAAGGGAGCTGAGACATTCGTGTGCGAGTTTTGCGTAGTTAAATAAACAAAAGAATGTGTCATGCTCCGCAGTGCTCCAGTAATAAGCGAATGAGAAAGGAAGTCCCTCGGCGGGCAGTTGTTGTGCCTTTGATGCGGGCGGGTGTTCAGCAGGTATGGACACAAAATCGATAACGTCGATCGATCATCACCCATATGAACCTAGATGTTTCCGCTCGTGCTTAATGAGAGACCGCATGTGTTAAACTCTGAATGTGGAAGCAAATAAAAAGAAATAACAATACAGTGCACGCTATTATAAAAATAAAATAAGTGTGATTTTTGTAGCTTTTCTGTCTAAACCCTACAACTTTCTACTGTCACTTTTCGTGTCTGCTGATGTAATCTAGGCCGTGTGGGTGGAGAAAACTAATATTAGTCATTGAAATCTCAACTTGTCATGTTTTTGATGGATAGGAGAGTTACTGCTTGTTTTTTTTATTCAGTTTTCACCCTTTTAACATTCAGTTTGTCTTTAACTAGTCAGTCCAGTAACATCATTCCTATTTTTGTCTCTCATATACCTTCCTGTCGTCTCACCCTCCCCTTCCTCTTTCTCTTTTTTAGTTCAGTCTGAAGGAAGGATGGTATCAGCTGCAAAGAGAGTGTGTATTTGGTGTGTGTGTTTGTGTCTTGGGTTCAGGGTGAAAAGAGGAGCAGGGTTCAGTCAAGCGTAATAATGGAATGCTTCAATTCGCTTCGCTGTTTGTATGCGACCTCTCTCTCCCTTTCCCTCTCTCTCTCTCTCTTTCCCCCTCCCCCACTGCCCTCCCCCACTATCCCTCCCCTCCCAGACGTGTTCACGGTGGAATGTCCGCCTTTCTCACAGGCCCGCGAGGTGTCTGTCGTCCCAGCCATCTATCTTGTTCTCTCTCTCTCTTAGGGCTCTGTGTTGTGCTGAAATTTTAATCCGCTGCTTTTTCTTTTCCAGCCCAGACTCTGCTCTCATCCCTCCTCAGGACCTCCTCATTAACGTCCTGCCAGCTACAGTAACTACAGCTGGCACAGACACGGGCATCGGCCCATGCATGCCCGCACAAACACACGCCAGTGCTGATACACAGTCGTTACCGTCTTTTTAAACGCTGAGGAGTATTTTAAGCGTAATAAACGGCGAATTTGGAGTTCATATTTAACCTAGATTTCCATATTTAACTTGCGACATTATTTAACTCAACTCATTTGTATTTAGCTTATTGTTTTCATATGTACAAATTACTGCCTTTGAAATGTAGTGTTGTTGTCGTTTTTTTTTTCATGTATTTATATTTAACTCTGCGTTTTTTATCTTTAAAGAAACTTAGTGTTTTCTTATTTAACTCATTTCAGTTTAACATTAACAAATATTGTATTTAATTGAACACAATTCATATTTAACTATTTTCTCAGTATTTAAATCAGCTTATCTGTATTTACATTTACATTTCTAAATGTACACAATTAAATAATTAAAGCTTAATTAAAGCTTTCCAGTTTAACTCGTATGTAACTCAACATTTCTGTTTAATAAGTTGTTTTAGTGTAACATTTCCATTTTTAAATTTACATAAATACATTTTAGATGTATTTATATTGCAATAATTTATATTTAATTTAAGCTTTCCAGTTTAGCTCATACTTAACTCAACATTTGCATAAATTTTTTTGTTTGTTTGTTTTAGTCAGCTTATTTGTATTATATTGAGCATTTCCATTATTACATTAATTGAACATTTTCATATTGGAATGTTTAGGTAATAAATTACAATTATTTATATTAAAATTAGCTGAATTCGGTTTTTTTTGTATGTCAACGAAGTCAATGAAGTCAACATTTTTGTACTTAATATTTTTTAATAAGACATACTACATATTCAGCTCTGCCTCCACATTTAGATATTTAAACATTCACTTGCATTTTTAACATTTAGCAATTTGCCATATATATTCTACCACTTATCGCTATGTTGTTTTTTTTTCCTACTAAACAAAGCCGAAAAATACATCGAGTTTATTACCTGGAGCAGTTTTAGCAATCCCAGGGCTTAGGGTTGAGTTTGTCATGCTGTGTGGCCTGTTGTGCTTGTTCCCAGCGTGGTTAAACTCTCTCTGGTTTCTCCCTGACTGAATTGGAAAGGAACAACATGCAATTAAAGTTGTTTCTCCTGCGCTGAAAGTGGCAGGTTGGGTTTTGCAGTGTGTCCTTTACGAGACAAATGGGCAGTAGATGGGGAGCGTACAGAAATAGCAGCCGTGTGTGAGGCCTGTGGAATTGTGTGCGGATGTTGGATCGCGAGCGTGCGTCTAGGTGGGGATGTGTGCATGTGTTATAAAGAGAGAGAAATGGAGAGAGACAGAGTGAATTTCTGTTTGTGGTTTATGTGGGCTCGGCGTGTGTGTGTGTGTGTGAGACGTAAACCGTGGAGAAGGGCACTGGGCCAGTGAGCTGGTGCAGTCAGGGTTCTGGCATGCGAGAGCTGTGCACACGAATATCTTCGGCTCCCGGTGACATGACAGTCCCTACGGGCTCGCGGCGATGCGTGTTCGCTGTGAACATACCTTCAGATCCTTTTGTCTGTGCGTCCTGTGATGTTACATGCACTGACTCGGATAAACAGCGCAGTTTGATTCCCCTCAAATCCAGGCAGAAGAGGAACGTCAGGCCTGTTCGCACCTCTTAGCCTTTTTTCGTCTCCGCATCCAGCGTGTTTTGCTTGACAGGGTCTCTGCTGCGTTGTTGGTTGTGTGACATTTCGGAGGGTGGATTTTTGCTCTGTCTGATCCATTTGTCTGTACTCCCATCAGTCTGGCAGGTTTTGAATTACTGCGGGGAACACAAAGGACCTCATCCTACCCACCTGATTTATCTGCACAGATCTACGCTCGCCGACTGAGTGCAAAGAAAACATTTCATCTGTGTCAAGCAAGACATTTTGCCGTCCCAGAAGCTCTTACATTGTTCGCTGATATTTCCACAGTATTGTGCAGATGTATTATGCAGGTATATAGTTTTTTTCAAAGATAGCTCGATATACTATAGTACACTAAACTAAAATGAATAGCTAAGCATCTCTGATGCGCATACCAATGGTCAGGGGATTGTAAACCATTAACTTCGTTGTGAATTTTAAGCACTACTGTATTATTCGCGGTGTACATAAAAATGATACCTCGCATTGTGTGGTTTATAGAAGAATGATATATCATATTTTCCAATTGATAAATCTGGCTGTTAATAAAACAGATGCAAAAAAACCATCAGAAGCAAATATTTGTTGATCAAAATATTAGAGATTAGAGTTTGTTTTTTGTTTTTTTAGGGGCCAGTAAGAACCGCATAGTGACACTTTGCTAAACTTATGTAAAATATATTTTCTTCATATTTAAAGGTATAGTGCACCGAAAAATGAAAATTGTGTCCTCAATTACTCGCCCTCGAGTAATTCCAAATCTGTATGAATTAGTTTTTTAATTCATGTAATTCACGAAGGAAGATATTTTAAAGAAAGATTGTGACTAAATGATGACAGACTTTTTATTTTTGGGTGAATTATTCATTCAATATAACATTTTAGTTCAATATAACATTTTTTTTAAATTATTTATTAATTTGTTTGATTTTGTCTAGATTTTTTTATGTTTAGATTTACCTCAGCATTTTTTTTAAAAAGTGTACATATTCATGTGTATTATATGCGCAGTTAACATTTTTACACTTAACTTATGGTTAAGCATTTTACTAAACCACGCACATAAACTATGAAACATCAGTAGGTAGTTTCACCTCTAATCATGCAACTTTTCATGCAATCTTTTTGGCGATCTTAAATGGTTGAATGAAAAATCCCATAGAAGGTAGCCTTCCAATATATACGAATCCAGATATTATAGTGATTTTGTCATATTTTAAGCTTCAGCATAAGCAACACCCTAGCGACCACATACGCTTTCATATTCCCTTCTGAAATTAAAAGGAAAAACTATTAATGGTAAGGTTGAGTATCTCATTATAACAAAACAACAGGTAAATCAACATCTTTAGTATTTAATTTACTCCAGAACACACTCTTGAAAACTCCTTAGGAGCTGATTGTACACCTGTGTGATTGCCATCGAGAAAAATTTGGGTCGATGGTGTTTGTTGTTTTTGAGAGTTAGTGAGGAATGACACTTAAGAATGAGCTTTTTTATCTCCTGGAGGTCAGACACTCAACAAGAGGAGAAAAAAAAATCAAACCCTGAGGGTTTTCTTACCACCCCAGCCTTCAAAAGGTTAAGAGAGGATGGGAGGACAAAAAACCCAACAGGATAAAGCCTACACTGGCTCCATGAGATAGGGGCCAAATGGAGAAAGAGAGCAAAATGGAAATCTAATGGGCTAAATCTGTGAAATGTCGTACCAGCCCAGGGGGATTTGAGCCGCAGCAGAAACAAAGACACTGGGGAGAGAGCGAGTGAGAGTGAGTTCGAGCAAGACGGGAGAGAGAGAGAATCGCCTGAAAGAGTTGAATTACAGCCAGAGGATGCATGTAACCTGGACCTCTCTCTCGCTAGCTTCGCCCGAGCGCCGAGTTAACCTCCCCTTTCTGACAGCCGTGCTGGATGGAAAAGGTCAAAATCAAAGCAGCTGGTTCTCATAATTTATCAGGCCAGTGACAACCAAATACAATAATCAAATGCGTTAAGTGTTTAATACACACTATTCATCAGCGGTAGCTCATAGAATAACAAAAGAAGTTGTGTTTTTGTGTTCCTGGATTACGTTCACACTGTTATTTCTTTGGACTTTCCCACATTGTAGCGTGTTCGTATGTAGATGATGGAAATAATCCCAATAAACGATCTCGCAGATAACCTCTGGCCTCCCGGTCCGAGGTGATGAAGAACATGCTGGATTTGAAGGGCTGAGCTCCGATGGGAGTTATGCATGTCTCACGCAGTTCTCATCCTTATCTTTTCATCTTTAAAGGGGACGTATCATCAAATGTTTTTTTTTTAAATTCAATGTAGAACGCTGATGCACACTAACATCCAGAACTCCCACTTAAAAAAATCTACAATTTACAAAAACTACAGACTGCATAATTACAAAAACTAAAAACTAAACTCTGTTCACCAGAGAACAGCCAATCACTGCAGAGCTCATTTGCATATGGAATTCTTGAAGACACAGTAGCAAAAACAGGCTGTTTGTATTTAAGGGTCAAATTGAGGGCGTAACGCTAAATTATGATTGTTTTCAGTGCAAGAAACCTTGACTAACATAAGTGCATTCAAGGAACGAAATAAAATACTATGATAGTGTCGAATATGGCCCCTTTAAGGTCGTCGTTTAATGTGTTTTTACAGTGGGGCCCATAAAGGAGGGAGTGAACATGAGCTGACGAGAGCAGAAATGAGAGAAGATTAGGTTATGCAGGTTCACAATTGTGTGTGTGTGTGTGTGTGTGTGTCAGAGAGAGAGAGAGAGAGAGAGAGAGAAAGAATGAGTGCCTCTTTACACTGTATTTAAGAGGGATTGTATTTTTGTATTCTGAGCCATGACGAGATCATGACACTGTTAATGCATAAAATAAACCTCTGATCTGCAGTCTTTAGGTTTAAAGAGGCATTATATTCCATAATTCGCAAATCTGTGATGATCTTACGTTATTTAATGATTTATATTTAACTCTTTGGGTTTGGTAAAGCTCAAAAGCTAGCTAAATATATATTAAATAATGAATTATTGAACTTTTTCATTTTAAAAATTGAAGTGAGATTGCAATTGGCCATGTTTAATTTCCCTAAATGTGCTGGTTCTTATTATGAGCAATTAATCTGTGCACATAATATCAAATAAAAAAAATTGCTGGCTATTTTAATAGCCGTTTAGACATTGTTTAAGTGCAGTCCTGGTGCCCTTTTTTCACAATCATTAATTCCCAGTTGTTAAAAAAAAAAAAAAAAAAAGTCCCGTCCTACTTTTTTCTTGTTGAATATCCTGTTTCACTTTGAAATGTCACGTAAAAAAGTAAAGTGGGTTGCAAATGGGGTTTCACATTGACGTTAGAGAGCCATCATGTAATTGGAGTGAATAATTATGTTTCAATAATAATTTGTAACATAGTATTTTCACAGCGCTCTTCACTTGTGTAACTCCAACGCAGCATCATCCATGAAATGCCGGAGTCACGTGCTTAAAAGTGCGCACAAAGCCGAGTTAAGCTCATCTGAATCATTAAACCAAATCGCCTCTAATTAAGCTTGGCTGTTGAATTAATTTCAGCTGTGCTTGACTCCTCTCAGTTTGCAGTCACATGGTCAGAAATGTCAATGGGAGAACCGTTCGAGAGGAGAATACAGTGGGTGACAGAAATAATGCAAGTGCTTTTATCAGATTAAGGGCTCAGTATGTGGGCTAACAAGTTTCACTCGCTTGAAGATTATGTGTTGGTTCAATTTTTGTTGTGTCAGATCTGGCTATAAGCATTAGCTTTGCTGTTTCAAGTGTTAACACACATGCATCAGTTAAAGGCAGTGGTAGAGAAACGGCTACTGTAGTGAGTAGTGACCTAGCAGTACACATGCTGTAACACATTATGTGTGAATGTTCTGAGTTTGGTAAAGACTTACGAAATAAAATAAAAATATTGTAGCCTAGCGGTTAGAATACAGGCTGCAACACATTATCATGTGTGAGCTATTTGAGTTTGTGGAGATTATGGTGCGGAATCAAACAAAAATGGCTACAGTACGAAGCACTAGCCTAGCAATTAGCACACATTATTGTGGGAATACTTTCAATTTGGTCAAGATTGTGGTTTAAAAATGCTTGAAGTATAGAAACAGTGTTGTTATGACACCAAAAACAACACATTGTCATATAAGAGAACACACTGAGTTTGGTTAAGATGGTGTTACAAAATCAAAACAAAAACAGTAGCCTAGCCTAGCAGCTAGTATTCTTAGCCACATGCTAATTGTGCTAAATTAATCATTTTAAACTGTCATATGCAAAAGATTATTAGTAAGAATTGCAGCAAATTTATATAAAAAAGAACATTTTGTTAACACTTAAGTATAAGAACCAATTCTAACTATTAATTAGTTGCTTATTAGCATGCATATTATTAAAATGTTTATTAGTTATAAAACACATAATCTGCATGACCATATTCAGGTAGTTAAGTATTAGGCATCCTACCCCATACCTAAACTTAACCTTACACCTACTAACTATTAATAAACAGCCAATTAGAAGTTTAGCGAGGCAAAGGCCACAGTTAATGGTTTGTTAATAGCAGAAATTGGACCTTAAAATAAAGTGTGACCATAATGGCTTGCAGCAATAGCTGGATACAGCTAAACCATAAAGGGATACCCTGCTAAAAAGTGTTTTGCTGGTTTACACTGGTTTATGCTGGTCCTTTGCTGGTTTATACTGGTCTTTTGCTGGTTTATGCTGATCTTTTGCTGGTTTATGCTGGTCCTTTGCTGGTTTTTACTGATCTTTTGCTGGTTTATGCTGGTCCTTTGCTGGTCCCTTGCTGGTTTATGCTGGTCCTTTGCTGGTTTATACTGGTCTTTTGCTGGTTTATGCTGGTCCTTTGCTGGTTTATACTGGTCTTTTGCTGGTTTATGCTGATCTTTTGCTGGTTTATGCTGGTCCTTTGCTGGTTTATACTGATCTTTTGCTGGTTTATGCTGGTCCTTTGCTGGTTTATGCTGGTCCCTTGCTGGTTTATGCTGGTCCTTTGCTGGTTTATACTGATCTTTTGCTGGTTTATGCTGGTCCTTTGCTGGTTTATGCTGGTCCCTTGCTGGTTTATGCTGGTCTTTGATGCTGGTTTACACTGATCTCTTTCATAGGACCAGTATAAACCAGCAAAAAAGACCAGTGTAAACCAGCATCTAAACATTCATAACCAGCATATTTGTTTTTTTTCCAGCAGGTTAGTAAACCTAGAAATGGGAATATTTTTGCCTTTTACTCAGTCTTTGGATTTGGATCATGATGTTTTCATGAGCTTGTTTACTAATTTTAATTTAACCCAAATAGTTAGCGTGACTTTTTGTCATTTTTCCCGTCAGACTGTTTGAAAGCTGTATTTGAGTGACCAAACTCCGCTCGTTTGACTCGAATGTTTAATGGAGACATACAGTACTGTTAACCTTTATTGAAAGCAGTTGTGTTTACACACCTAAGCCATGCCATTTGCTGGGCTGAGCTGCGCGCTAGCAGAATTGAGAATATTATATCAGATTAGTGTGCATTAAAAGGAGTCTGAGGCCTATATTAGTGTAATCCCTCTGTTTTAACCTGGGCTTGTCCATGTGGCTGAGCCGTGAACCCAATGCTGGGCTACACAGCTCACAGTCCATCGGATTACTGTGAAATCGAGAGGGCTTAATGGCCCTGTGTGCGTGCAGTAGTGTGTATGTGTGCGCATACGGGTGAGTGTGCAAGTGTTCACATGCATGACGGGGTTATGGGAGTCCAACTGAAACGGCTGATCTCTACACAACAACACACGCATACCCAGATGCTTCTGTGATGAATGCTCTCAGAACGCATCTAGAGGCTCATAATTGCATATGCACGCATGCAAGCGGCCCAGAAGTGAGGCAAGATGCTGATTACCCGTTTTATGTTGATGTGAGGTCTTCTGTTCCACCTGGTCTATTCCTTACGTGACCCATTTTATTGCATTGCGTTATGTTGCATCATTGTGTTTTACTGCAACAAACCTGCGCTACCGTTTCTCTCCTGCCTGCGTAAGTAATGTGCGCCTTCATTTTTCAGGGCCAATGAGATTGAAGCGGTGATGACAGATTTGGAAAGAGCCAATCAGGTAAAGGCCATATTCCTCATGGAAAAGTAACTCGTATTTCTATTGTATGCAAATCTAAGACACAATAACAGCTTGTTTAGGTATTTTATTAATATCTCTCATCTAATGGACTCTACAGAAGTCGCAGTGCTAGATTGCAAATTTCTTTTATTGGCACACAACTTTATTGGAGTCACATATATCCAAGTTCCAGATATCCTAATTCTCTCCATCTGCTTTCCTTTTGGAAGAAATCCATCATTCCCTTGCACTTTTTCGAGCTCTGAGCCCCAACGGCTAAATCTAAATGGATATCAGATCTTTTATGTGATGCAATATAAAGAATCTCTTGCCTTTTTATGGGTTTTGTGCATTACTGGGATTTCTTTTTTTTTAATATCAGCAGTCTACCATTTACTGACCGTGTATGTTTCGGAAAGCTGATCTGTAGGAATATTTTATTTTATCTTATAATATTATTAATTTATCTCGTCCTGACTTTTTTCTTGCTAACATGCTCTAAGCTCCAATAATTTCTGAATGCCTCTGTTTGTAAACACTGTAAAATCAGTTTGTGTGTCTAAAAATGATAAACGAAGTTTCTGAAAATGTAGGGCAAGCAATAAACAAACACTCGAGTATAAAGTTTATAATCATTGTTTTCATTAGCATCATTATTCCAATCAACAGAAAAAAGAACATTTGGTGAGACTTGTTACGTAGACGTTTAGAATAAATTAGCATAATTATGCTCATCATTACCATAAATGCATAAAGATGGTGGTGTTGGATTTAGTGCATCTAAAGGTTGAACGCTTTAAGCAGCTTTTACAATACATTTAGCTTTTGAAGTCTCATCGCAAATCAAGCCATTTATCTTTAGGTCAGGCATCCATTCTAGAGCAACAAATGAATTAACACCACAATCTTTATTTAAAATGAACTCTGCGGGATTTTATATATTGTGTGAATCAACCAACCGTACATAACTTGACACACTTTAGCTTGAATACTAGAGCACTCAGCCAAGTAGCACCCATGTGAGTTCAGTTAACATTTTTCAGCCCAGCTTTAAAAAAAAAAAAAAAAACAGGCCTGTGATCTCTTAGCTCCTAGTTACAAACAGCGTTTGTTAATAGAATGGTTATTTATATTGAACTTCTGCAATTTTCAACCCATTTGTTCTGTTTGTGGCTCACAGAGGGCAGAGACGGCAGAGAGGGAGGCCGTGAGCCTGAGGGAGCAGCTCACTTCAGCTGGCAAAACCCTGCAAACATCCAATCAGATCCAGAAAGCACCGGAAGTGGTAAGAGTGAAACTCTACATGTCTGTCTGTTAACTGGAGACAGGATATAGGTGGGATGCATTTGCAATGACTTTGTAAATACATGTAGAATTGTAACACATAATTTAACAAGCAGTATAGTAATATTATTATTAATAATTGTAAGAGTGCTTAATCAGCTGTCAAAAATGCTTGATCAGAACTATTTATCAGATCTGTAAATTAAGCAAATAAAAAGATAAATAAATGTAATGCATACATTAGAAGCACAGATGTCTTTGTTAATTTTTTTAATTATTATTAAATATAATGCCTAATATTCTACATGCATTACGCATTCACAGTGTTGTTGCAAATAGTGTAGCCAGTATATATTTGCAGTATAAGTTATTATATTTTATAATTTAAAAAAAAGTTTTTTTAGATTGAATAAATATTTGATTGATCAATAAATAATGAAAAACAAATCATTAAATATTAACAACATTAAATATATTAACTTTTAAACAATGTAGTTATGTATTCACAGTGTTGTTGCAAAGTGTAGGTAGTATATATTTGAAGTATGTGTAATAATAAACATTTTATAATTTTTTTATTTTTTAGACATTATTTTGTAATTTTTTTAATAATAAATAAATAAATAATAGACCAAATTATGATAAAACATCATTAAATGTGAACAGCATTAAATATGAACATTTAAACAGTGTAATACTGCATATAAACTATAATATACAGTATATTTAAATGATTTTAAAATGCTTTGTAAGGGTTTATGAATATAATGCATTTAAAATGCAATTTTATCAGGGCATGTTCATTTAAATACACATTTTATAACACCGACAATTTGCCTTGGTTAACAGGAAGTGTTATCATTTACATTGTCTGTACAGCGTAGAATATGTGTATTTGTGTGTGCAGGACAAGTCTCTGGAGGCAGAGCTGGGTGCGAAGGAGAGGGAGGTAGAGCGCTTGGCTGAGGATGTTCAGAGACTTCAAGCAAGTCTGGCCCAGCTCAGCGAAAACTCCACCAATCAGATCAGCCAGCTCGAGCAGCAGCTTAGCTCCAAAGAGGCCCTATTAAAGGTCAGTCAGACCAGCTTATTAATAAAGGACATAGGTGATATATTAAGTGGAGCATAACTTAAGCTTTGATCATGTGATTAGACGGTTAGTAGTGTGCAGTTAGTTGCATTGTACTTCATTACTGTAGAAAAATTGCTGTGCTGTACAGCCTTCTTCATTTATTTATAAGCAGTGATGTAGAAGCGCTGCTCTTTAGTTGGCTAAACAGCTGTAGCAAGTACAAGTGAAAGAGCCTGGTGGGTCATTATGGAGCAGCGGCCCATCTAAAGTCACATTAGCACTGGACTCCAGACACGAGCTGTTTCAACTCGACATTTCATGTTGGATGAAGCGAGTGGTCCTGCTCGTGGCAGCAGTCAGATCTCTGCTCTGCAGCTGCAGGACAGGCCTGTAAATGTTGCAGCGGCTCACATGAGCCATGTGACCCATGTAGTGAATGTTTAGAGTTTGAATGACAGCTGGTTGGATGGCAGGAGACTGAGCTGAGACGAAGCCATCGCTAAGCCTCACACGGAGAGACTGCTCTGAACTGGCCTGCCTGTAGCAGACTCAACTGCAGAGTCTGAGCATGTGCAGGATCGGGAGATTCGTCACGGCATACGCGCACCATGCATGTAGAACAGTGGTTGGGAGAAATAGTTTTTTTAATGGCTGTTATCTTGAAAGTGAAATATAGCTGAATTATAATGTCACTAGTGAAAAATAAAATATATATATATATTTGAATTGGAAACAAAAATTTAAATTGGAACTCCAAATACATTCAGTCCTCATCAATAGTGACATTAAAACACATTTTTGTCTTATGTTAATAAATGTGCATTGTGCACAAACAGTAGTCCGAGTCTTGGGCGATATGTAGTTAAATGTATTAATTAATTTACACACACACACACACACACTAGACACATTAAGTTTGGGGGTTGGAAAGATATTGTTGTGAGATGTTTATGAATAGAAGTTATTGTTACAATTTACATGTATTTTTTTATATATTTTTAAACAATTTAAATATATTTTAATACACATTTACAAACTTTTTTTATTAACAAATATTAAAACAATTATTTCTTTGAAGAATAATAAATATTTACAAATTAATGTAAAAAAGCAATTTTGTCACTTTTTTTAACCTGAATTAAAAAACTGAATTCTTTAATCTTACTGACCCCACAAATATTATTTCAGTTGAAAATATTATTGAATTATTTTTATTATTATTTATTTATTTTATATTATATTATTTAATTATTTTATTTTAGCAAAAATATTTATTATCTGTGATGTTTTTCTTTTTTTTATTAAAATAGAATATTTTATTTAATTATTTTTATTTTTTAAAGGGAAAGAAATGTTTCATTGTTTGTATCTGATATGTCATTTATTTTGAGCCCCTTAAAAGAAGATTGAGCACCCAAATATCATCCCGAAATAGTGTGCCGTTTTAATTCTCTGGGAAATATTTGGACCCTCTGTGTAGCTCTACACAAATCAAGTTGCTCTAACGTGAATATTGTGAGATTTTCAGTTGAATATAATTCATCAGTGATTCACAGTACAAATTTGCTTATAAATACTTATATCTGCCTTTTCCCCTCCCCAGCAACTTGAAGAAAAGCTTCAAGAGCAGTCAGACTACGAGGAGATCAAACGAGAACTCTGGTAAGTTCTAAAGCACTAATTCTGTCAGCGCAAATAATCCTGACGCTTCAGCCTTTTCCCTCACATTTATGTGAATATTTTAGCATTATTAACATTATTTTAACGCTGATGGGAACGTCGCTTCAACCTTAACGTGACATTCAAGTGTGTAATACCACAAATTGGCTTTAAGGTGGGCCTAAATAAGCAAAGGTTCTGTTTAGAGTGACCTGACCCCGGTGTTGTTTATCCACATACATAATTTAAGACCCTCAGACCATCCTTAACCTTTACCCACCGCTCCGTTATTCATGTACCATCCTCTCTCGCTCCAGGGCTCGAACTGTGAGTTTTCAGTACCTGGTGGTCTTGAACTTTACAGTCAGACGTACTGAATTTGATCCGATGTAGTTCAGCCAGCTGAGATATGAACAGCAGAGAGCTGCGCACGGACCTTTGATTCCCATATTTCACCAGAAGGATTTTTACTCTGCGGTAATCTCAGTTCTGTTTAATAAATTCAAAGAACCTTAGGTATGCAAGGAGTATTGGGTCTTATTTTTGAGAAAAGCGGATTAAGCACGCTTTGTTGTCGGAGTGGTTTCTGCGCGGGACTGAGGGATTGCTGCGTTTCATCTCCAGCCACAGCTGTAATGAGGAGGCTAACGTAGTTTGCATCGGCGATAACCTAATTGACTGATGTGTGTGTTTTTGGCTCGGCCGCTCGTCTGTGCTGTCGGCGTGTGTTGGGAGGTTTCAGGAGATGTCTGGCTGTTCGTTGCATAACTTGATTTTAAGCGTAATATTCCCAATTGGGACTTATAAAGCAAGTAATCCATGAATAGAGGGTGTTGTTAAGATCTGCGCTGGTCTGATGATCGGCCTAAAAAGCCGCTTTGCTGAATGTATATTGATAGCTTGTTGTCTACTCGTGGCACATTCCACCGTAATATAATGAGTGTTTTCACCCAAAAGGCTTTTGAAAATGGCCCCGTTTAATCCATAGATAACAGATCAACCCTGAGTGGAGTACGGCTAGGCGCACAGGTTAATTTGGGTAACGTGATTGTAGGTGTCACAGGAATTTTCGAATTATGATACCGAACGCTGAGCCAACGCTTATTAAGCCGAGCGGCGTTCAGTTCTTGACCTGAATCGGAAAACGAAGGCTTATGGATGAACGTTTGGCTTTGTAACACCATTATTTAATACGTAAACAGTTTTTTTCCTCCTCTCAACAGCAACATGAAATCAACGGAGCACAACTCATCAGATCATCACTCTTCAGTACAGGTAAGAAGGAATGAAGTTGATTGGATTTTTCTTCTTGTAATAGTAAAAGGCTGCATGTTTTCTTGCTTTTGATGTTTTGTAAATTCTGAATGTCATGTGCGTTCATTTCGGAAACATTAATTTAATTTTGTTACCAGTAGATGCATGCGAAAGAGCTGATAGCTTCTTCTTTAGTCTGTTCCTTTCTTCCCTAACTTTTATTTGGTTTGATTCTTCAATATTAGTTTCTTCTATTCTTTATTCCTCATTTATTTTCCTAATTCCTTCCTTTCTTTCCCTTTCTCAATTCTTTCCTTTCCTAAATCTTCTCTCCCTTCTTTATTTTCTTCCCTTTCAAAACCTTTCTTTCCATTTCATCTCTTCCTCCCTTCCCTTTACCTTCCTTCCTCACTTCCTTCTGCTCCATTTATTTCAACATTTCCTTTCAATTCTTTCCTTTCTAAAATTACTTTTTCTTTCTTTCTCTTTGCCTTGTTTTTCTTTCACTTCTAAAACCTTACATTTGCTTCTCCTTCCTTAATTTACCTTCATTTCTTTTCTTTTTTTTTCTTTTCTCAATTATTTCCTTATAAAATTGACCTTTTTTCTTCTTCCCTCCTTCCTTCCTCCCTTCCCTCTCCATAACTGAACTTTTTTTTTCCTTCCTTTATTTTTTCCTCGTCCTGTTTTACTTCCTTCCTCACGTCCCTCATGTCTGTTACCTTCTCATCCTTTCCTACCCTCCTGTATATGTTTTCTTAACCTTACCCGTCCTTCATTTTAGGACTCATCCAAGCCGTTGGAGATGTTGCTGACGGGGAAAGTCCATAGCCAGCTGTCCGAGAGTGCTTTGAAGCGACTGGCCAACAATGACTTCAGTGGTGAGTTTACATGGTATCCATCCTCTTCCGCGGAACATTAACCAGCCAGTCACTGGGAAATAGCGAAGCTGCAGCTTACACACAGGAACCGCCATGATTTATTGATTACTTTTTGTCCAAACCTAACTTCACCTAACACGCAGCATGACCTAATAAAACTTTCAGAACTTTATGGCTGCATGATTTTATTTTGCCCCAAGAAAAAACAAAAACAAATATATATCGTAACAGATCATCCTGAGAGTGACGAGTTAGGTTTGGAGGCATTCGTGTTGTTAAGGTCAGTTCATCCTTTTCTAGAGGCAGCAGCGGATTACGTTTTGGCTTGTAGGAGATCAGGTCACCTGGGGCTTGCATAAATCCTGAACGGCTAGCGGAGACCAATGTGATAATTAGGCCTTATTTCCCTTTTCCTGCTCTTTCGACCACGCTCTGTGTGTGTAAGGTTGGAAATGTCATTACAGAACACCTCTGGACACCCCTATGGAGATCATACATTTCATTTGTGTTTTAAATGTGACTTCCTATCACAAATTTAGCATTTTTAAACCTGGCATTCGCTGCTGACGGCGGTGTTGGAGAATCATGTGTGATTGTAGCATGTATCTGTCTCTGACAGCCAACAGAATTCTGCCGCACTAAATATTGATTTTGCCACCATTGTATAAAGTGATGGTATTGTTATGGAAGCGCACACAGCAGAGGTGTTTTGTCATGGCAAAAAGGATAACCGTGCTGACACCCACAAGCCCTTGCAGTGAACAGTCCCCACAGCATGAGCAGGTAGCCCACGCACAGTTGCCTGGCCTGATATCTCTGGACATGCCTGCTAGTCCACGGACCTCAGAGGAAATCAGTGTTAAACGTCAGCCTGTGGCACACACACATACACACCACAGATGTACTCGAAGTCTTTGGCACTCTGTTTCTGCTCGTTTTGTCTAGAAAGTAACATGTCGTGGACATTTAGAATTTGTCTTAGTTTGTTTTATGGGGGGGGGAATGGGGAATCATAAATATGGCTATATACTGAAAATAACTGGTGTTAAAACACATTTTGGGAAAAAAAAAATGTTATGCTTTTAGTAATTGTGTATTTCATTTGCATCTGTGTTTATTTACAACTTTCTAAAAAAAAATTAACGTTTTTTTTTTTACAGGATGTATTTTGAATTATTCAGCAGTTCTCTGAAATACTTGATTGTAATTGGTCAAAAGACATTCTGTGGTCATATATTTTTGTGTAATGATTGCTTTGTATAAATATAGTCTTTTGTTCCAGGCAACTAATTTCCTAATGCTAGTATTAATTTCAATAGAGTTAATTTGTGCTCTCTAATTTCAACATAACGTCCATTTATTAACTAAGTAGACATTTACTAAGTGGCATAATGTACAGTAAACATTTAGGATAATATTAGGCATTTTACTGTACATTTGTCTCCTAAATATTTTTAGCAGCAGTCTGAATCAGGACCAATGATTTTTCTCATCACCCTTCGGTTTGCTCTACAGGATCAGTGGGGCGGAAAAGTAAAGAAACCACAGTGGAAAACCCTCAGCGTCTTCCTGCCACTCCAGTCCCTACCACGCTCCAGGGGTCCCCTCCTCCCCCCTCCCCTCAGCTTTTGATGAGGACGGGCACCGCTACCTCCGAATCTGCTGCCAGTGCCAACGGTACCCATCCTTTCTCCCCCACGGGCATCGGGCCAGACTTCTTCACCCCCGGCATGGCCAGCGTGGGTGCCACGTTTCCCCCGTTGGCTGGCAAAATGGCACTCAACTCTCTTCTTCAGAGGCAGCTCATGCAAACCATCTACACCAAAGCCCTCCAGGACCCTTCTCCGAGTTCTGTGCTTTTCGGGCCGCCCCATTACGCTACAACCAACTCTCTCTCCAGCCCTCTACCCCCTCAGTCAGCGGGCAGCCCGGAGGTTAACGGCCTGGCGCCCTCTCCCAGTCAGTCTGAGGGTGCGGGAAGCACGTCGGAAGGAGAGGAAATGGACACGGCTGAGATTGCGCGACAGGTCAAGGAGCAACTGATCAAACACAACATCGGCCAACGTGTGTTCGGCCATTATGTGTTGGGTCTGTCCCAAGGCTCGGTCAGTGAGATTCTGGCCCGTCCCAAACCATGGAGCAAGTTAACTATCCGTGGCAAAGAGCCCTTTCACAAGATGAAGCACTTCCTGTCAGATGAGCAGAACATCCTGGCGCTGAGGAGCATCCAGGGCAGGCAGAGAGGTCAGTTTCAGAGCTTGAGGAAACAACTTAACCTTGTTATGGCAGATGATCTCCCAAGGCACGTTTATTTTCAAACATTATGCATGGGATTAAATAGTGCTCAGTTAACAGCATGGTAATTCCTCTCACATGTAAGCAACTTAAACATGGGCACATTGATGCTAGCAGTCTCACATCTCAGAAGTGCTTTTTTCTTTAAAGACCAGTCAAATCAGATATTTTTAAAAGTCAAATATTTGCAATAACAAGGGCAGTGCTTCGCGATTGCTGTGTACTATTTATGGAAGCTTGTTTTTTTCTTCCGAGTAAAAAAAAATTGTAAAACAAATAATTGTGAACAAAAATTTGAAATATGAACTAAAGTTGCATGTGTGAGATTTAATTAATATATTTGTAAGATATAAAGTTGTGATTTTGAAGTATTAAGTCGTATTTGTGAGTTGTGAAGTCATAAGATTTAAAGTCATAATTGTGAGTGTCGTTTTTGGGAGTTGTGATAGTAAATTTTAAGGAATTAAGTCATTTGTCAGGTAAAATCGAGCCTTAGTTAGTTATAAAGTCACATTTGTGAGGGTCTAAAATCTTATTTGTCAGGTATAAAGCACATTTCTAGTCTGAAATCTTATTTGTGAGGAATAAAGTCTGTAAAAAGGTCAAATTAGTAAGGTATAAAATAGTATTTGTGTGGTAGTTCATGAGACAGAAACTCACGTTTGAGAGGTAGAAACTGGCAAGTAGTCTTAGTTATGAGAGGATTGAGAAATAATTTCACATTTGTGAGATAAAAAGTTGCATTTGTGAGGTAAAGAAGGTGGATGTACATGGTGTACATTTGCATTTTTGAGGTAAAAAAAGTGACATTTAAGAGGTAAAAGTAGCATTTCTAAAACTATGAGGTATAATTTCACCTTTGTGAGGTACAGTATAAAATCATATAGCTTTTATTTATTTAAAGGGAAAAAACAGACATTTCCGAGGTAAAAAAAGTCACATTTGTGAGGTAAGAAGCCACAATCGTTTGGTATGAAGTCGCAGTTCTTAGTAATAAGGTTATTATTATAATTATAATAATATCTATATATTTTTTTTTTTACTGTAAGCAAAAACAGGCTTTTATGATTCCCTTCCAATAAGCCTTAGGCTAAACTAACCCTTTCATCCACCATGGAATGGCGCATATAACCTTTTAAGATTGAGAGTCTTCAGATAACTACACAAAGCCCATAGAGACTAGATACTAGAGTCTGACGGAAACACTATCAGTGCTCAGTTGGCGCAGGCGGCGTGTTGATTAGAGCTAAACTTCAGCAGTCTACCCTTTCTTTCATTTCGGTCTCAGCCTACGGGTGAAGAGGAAGTTCAGAGAGGTTTGCGAGCATTATGTTTTGCCTCAAGTCTGTGCTTCACAGCTAGAGCGAACAAATCAAGGCCGAGCCCAGCGTGAGCGAGAGTGCTTGCATATGAGGGCAGTTGGCTGCGAATCCTTGAAACCGTGTTGAGCCGAGTCTAAGTTTGTTCAGTCTAGCTGTGAGGCAGTAGTTTTGAAACGGAGCCGGAGCTGAAAAAGGCTGACTGTGCTGCCCGTGCGTCTGCACACCGGTTTGGAACGTCTTCAAGGGAGTCTGGTCTGGCTGTCTGCCTCCATAGCATCGGCTTGTGGTCTCCCATGGGAGTATGAACTTTGTAAAAACCTTAAAACCCATTCATTCACATCAAAGACCTGGGCTAAAGGAGCACATTAACGTTGAAATAATCACTCGAGTGAGTTCTGCACGGTGCAGGTGGCTTTCTTTGAGGTCAGACTAGGTCGATTTGTGTTTTAAGCTTAACAAGCTACCATTCAAAGGATATTTACATGTGTCTGTCCATGTAAAGGTATTACTTTGGATTAGTATTACTAAGTGCTCTCAAAATTGACTGTGAAGACATTCTGACAACCATTTGAGATCAGGGCTCAACAATAAGGATTTCTTAGTAATGCATATTATATGCTTCAGAAAAGGAATATATATCGCTTTTCACAGGAATACAGTTTTATTTTTAATTTAACCCCCCAAAAAATTATCTATTTTTTTATGTTATTTGTATTATATTGTAAATTATATTCTTATTGTCTATTTTTCTTATTTTTTTTTTTTTTTAAATTCATGAGTTGTACTGGAGGCAAATAAGTTTCCCCAATGGGGGATTAATGTAAAGCTTTATACTACTATATTTATATTTTAATTAGGTAACACTTTACATAAAGCCTTTGTGTGTAATGCATTACAAAAGCATTTTTTATGCATTCATTATGCCTCGTTAATGCATTCATTATGCCATTATGCACTGATCAATTCATCGTTACACTATGAATTTTAAATTCAGTTATAATTATATACGACAAGATATAATGTATAACGACTCGCATTATAAATAATTCAAATGCATTATACATAAAGGCTATAAATAAAGTGTTACCTTAATTTAAATGAAAATAATCTGTAAAATGCATTTTTCAATTATTTATGTTATTTATGATTAAACTAAAAATATTTCAGAATTTTTCAAGGCTTTTAATGGAAATTATTAAAACAACGATGTAACTCTGAAATCTATAGATTTATTTATACGTTTTGTTGGAAATGTAGCTTATTTGTTGTGATGAGAGCTAGTGATTCTCTCACAAATACAGCAAAACATCATCTGCGCTAGCTAATATTAACTGAATAAATAACGTTAACATCTAAATCAGCAGAATTCAAATTCCAAGGTGTTTGCTCGTCAGCGAATGTTAGAGACACTGATGCCGCAGCACTAAGACTGTAAGACAGGTGACATTTCTGTCAAACAGCCTAAAAAAAAATCTCTCGTACTCAGTCATTCTTATTGTTGAGCCCTGGAGATGATTGGCAGCAGAAGTTTAGGGCTTGGTCTTACTTTATTTCTATCTTCCGCCACTTGTTTTCCAACAGAGAACCCAGGCCAGAACCTGAACAGAGTGTTTCAGGATGTTCCGAAGCGAAGAACCGGCTCGGAAGGCTCCACGCGGCCAGGTCTGTCTCACGCCTTCCCTCTCGTGTTACGGGTTTCTGGAGTGTCAGATCCGCAGTGTGTCTGTATGTTTTTGTTGTGCTGGTCTGTTTCTTCTCAATCTCTGGCCTGGAATCTGTTGCAAAACAAGTGAGTGAGACAGACAGGGCTGGAAGAGGTGTGACTGGAATTTAAAAAGATCTCGTCCGGACTGTCGGAAGACAGCTGTTCACAATAAATGCTACAGCATTGACTGCATAGATTAGTTTCAAGCCACGGAAATAAAAAAAAAAGACTCTGTGTGAGTGTTATCAAGCATAAACCTGTGTAAGTTTCCATCACGGAGGTCCTTGAGATGTCTGTCCTGTTATTTCGTGGTCAGCTTGTGTGTGTGTATATATATGTGTGTGTGTGTGTGTGTGTGTGTGTGTGGCAGAATCCTTCAGGCAGATCTACAGTGCCACCACATTACAACTGGTGGTTGAGTCTCCCCCAGGGTGGCGCTGTGGGTGGCTTGCCACTCCTGTGTGTGTGTGTGTGTGTGAGAGAGAGAGAGAGAGAGAGAGGGCGAGAGAGCATTACTTCCACCTCACACACACGTCCAGCTGCTCTCCTCACACACCAGTGACTCTGACCTTGCCCTGTTGCCCACTGCTCGTTGGGCGCTTTCCCTCTGCCACTTTTCCTTCTCAGTCTTTCCATATTTATTATTATTGCACCGGCCCGTCTGATGATACTTCCACACAAGCTCTGTTGTTTCTCATGGATTTGATCCAAATCTTACCGTCTCTTTGTTGTGGAGGACAGGAAAAGGTTTCAGTTCTTGCACAGGAAGTGCAGCTGTAGCCACGGGCAGCGCAGGTGCTGATACACACAATATTATAGACAAGCAAACGATTGCTAATGTTTTTTTAGTTTGTGAGTTGCAGTATTGCAATTCCATGAAATAAAATAAAAAAAAAAGCATCAGGCTTATTTTAGCATATTGGGATAGTTTGTTGTGTAGAATAAGCTTGCGTTTGCATCTGTTCGAATTCCTGCTTTGTCATGCAGAAATAGCAATATTTGTGCCATTTTCAGTATAAAAGGT
Source organism: Enteromius trimaculatus (assembly GCA_032361065.1). Classification (NCBI taxonomy): domain Eukaryota; kingdom Metazoa; phylum Chordata; class Actinopteri; order Cypriniformes; family Cyprinidae; genus Enteromius; species Enteromius trimaculatus. Next base: position 20,049 of record JAUMHP010000204.1, on the reverse strand, counting down.
GGTATATTGTGCTCCATTTCAAGATGGATTGTTACTCATGAGGTGTCACTTACAGCTATATCTCCTCCTCTGGTCTTTGCAGGTAACATCACCACACGGATCCGCACGCCTGAGACCGGCTCCGACGAAGCCATCAAGTCCATCTTGGAGCAGGCCAAGAGAGAGTTGCAAGTGCAGAAAGCAGGTGAGTCCTTTTCTGTCATCAGGCAGTCAAGGAAGGACCGAGGCTTTCACATGTGTTCTCCACTTTTTTTTTTGCAAGGAAGTTAATATTTTATTTTTATATTTTGTTTTTACAATTCTATTCAGCAAGAATGCATTAAATTGATCAAAAGTGACAGTAAAGACTTGTCTTGAAAAAATGTATCAAATTTTTTAGTGAAAGTATTAAGCCACACAATTGCTATTAACATTGATGATAATAAGAAATATTTATTGGGCACCAAATCAGTATATTAGAAAGTTTTCTTCAGGATCATGTGACACTGGAGTAGTGTTGCTGAAAATTCGCAGGATTAATTTACTTTTTAAAATATATTCAATTAGAAAACTAATATTTCAGTTTTTACTATTTTTTTTGATCAAGTGAATGCAGCGTTGGTGAGCATGAGAGACTTCCTTAACATTAAAAAAAATGTTAAAAAACATTATTTAAAAATCTTATTAACCCCCGAACTTTTGAATGATGCTGTATGTTGGCTTAAACTGTAATTGCAATTCAGATTTTTAAACAGGCACTGTCTAAAATGATTATATCAGTCAATAACATACTGAGTCATATCCCCTCTGTTTTTGAATGTTGAAATTCCCTCCTTTAACTTTTCCTGTCCAAGCTTGTGTAACGGAATTAAACTAACTGTCTCTTCCCCACCTGCCACTGCAGACGGTGTGGGGGAGAGGCAACGGCGATCAGGTTACCACAGAGGGTCGGGCAGCTATTTCCAAATATATGCACACAGTCTAAGACTTGGTGAGGTTTTGTGCTGTCTGTTGAAAGTCCCCCATCCCCCCTCCCAAGATTTTCCCCCACGCCAAGAGCGCTACTGCTTCCAATGAACTTCTCACTGTCATAAATCAGTCTGAGTCATGGGGATTTATGACCGATGTATGTTTTAAATATATATATACATCAATAAAAAACCCTATGTACATGTGCTGAGGAATCTTTTACGCACAGAAAACAGACGTCTTTGTTTAACTACATTATTTGAAACTATAATATTGATATATCATATGTCACATTAAACTCCAAATTTATTCTGAAATTTTATTGGGTAGCATAGGGCAGCAATCTCTTATTGGCACCCTTTAAAGGAATAATTCACCCAAAGTGAAAATTCTGGCATCATTTACTTGGATTCATATTTTTCCAAACCCCCTATGACTTTCATTCTCCTTTGGAACAAAAACACGCGTTTTGGAGAATGTTCACGCTGCTCTTTTACAGTAATTAGGAGCTGAAGTGCAAGCAAAAAGACCAAAGTTTAGTGTATTTGTTGTACTTTTTTTGTCGTTTTTGAAGCTTGACCAGTGGTTGTCATAACTTCTGTTACAACATTCTTCAGTGTTCCACTTAAGAACGTTTGGAAAGGGTTTGGAAAACATGAGGATTAAGTAAATAATGCCAGTTTTTATTTTTGTGTGAGCTGTTCCTTTAAGTTCCTCTTTCTTGAGTTAATAATACGGTGGTGTATAGGTGAAACAGATTGTGACCACTTACATGTTCTCTTCTGTTCCTGCAGTTGAGAGTTCTCAGCCTCCGTCCTCCTCCAGCAACTCCGACGAGAACATTCGTTCCATCCTTGAGCAGGCTCGGAGGGAGATGGAGGCCCAGCAGGTGGCTCTGGAGCCCGTACTGAAGGCCAACTCTATGGCCCCGACCGATCTCTCGCTTCTGGGTTCCCCGCTTTCCACCCTCCCCTACACCCCTATTGCTCAGTCTCTGAAGAAACCATCCACCTCTCCTCTCTTGGACTTCCACAGTGGGGTGAAGAAGGAGATGGGTGAGGTGGCCGTCTCAGATGGTGGGGTGGACGGGATGCACAAGTTCGGACGTCTCTCTGAGAGTGGAGGAGGTTTAGGTGGGGGTTCTTGGAGAGAGCACTGGTGGAGCACAGGTCTCTCTGAGCGTCGAGGAACCGGGCAGCCCTCGGTTAGTGAAGATGCCCATATCCAAGAGGACAGCAAGGAGGTATAGTGCATTATTTATAACTTTTTGATGCCACATACCCCTATACACACACATACTATTAACCCTTCAAATCTCCCTTAAAGTGTATGTCCTTAACAATTGACCCTCTTTCCAAATATAATTAAAGAGTTTTCAGTTATAAATACCTGCCTATAGGGAAATATTTACAGTTTAATCATGTATTTAAGACTTTTTTTTAGTGATATAGTATTTATGGTATTTTACATTTTATATATATATATATATATATATATATATATTATGTAGTTTTAACTTTATCTTTTGAAATACTGGTGAAATATTAAACAATAGTTATAAACTGAATTATATTTCAGTTTTTGTAATTCTTCTGCATCTTCGACTTCATCGTATTTTAATTGATCATATTTTTAATCTAACATATTTTATTTTATTTTTATTCCAGTTAATGAAAACTGTTTTTAATTTTGGTGTTTAGATATTGCAATTATTATTGTATTTTTGGTTGTTGTTTTTCTTACATTGATGTTAAAATTACATAAATTTTTCGGCTAATGCTAAAACACTGTAGTTCGCGTTCAGAACTTGTAGAAGTTCCAAGAAACAATGCGAAACATATATTGGCTAAATAATTTTCATTTCATTGTAAATATAATCCAAATTCATTTGACACCCTAAACAATATCGTATCACATAACAAATATTGCATATTGCATTTTTTCTTCAAAAGTCACACCCTAAAATTAGCCCACTTCCTCCTCCTTAGGCCACATGCAGTTTCCTTATATGGCTAACCCCAACTATATCACTCTTTGCCCCCACCAGAAGCTCCCTCGGCTGGGCAGCACTGCGCCCGTGGCTCCTGCTTCCTCTTTGGATTACTGGAAAGACTGGCCCAGCTCAGAGTCCCCTTACTCCCAGAGCTCAGAGTTGAGTCTGCAGATGCCCAGCGGCAGCGAGACCCCTCAGAGCAGCCCACTGCCTTCCTCCTCGCCTTTACTGTCTCTCCCCAAAGTCGCCAAACCCGTGGTGCCCCCGCTGACACCTGAGCAGTACGAGTACTACATGTACCAGGAAGTGGACACTGTCGATCTCACACAGCAGGTCAAAGACAAGCTAGCCAAGAATGGCATCTGCCAGCGGATCTTTGGCGAGAAGGTCAGTGCTTTTCACATCAGATACGCTTTCATCGATTACCCACCTGTGGTTCTCCTAAGAAACGATCTGAGCGAGTGTGTGTCGGTTTCATTTTTATACTCCATGCAAATGTATGAGTTTGTAATACCAGCTGCTTCTTTCTTCTTATTGCATCATGAAATATCTTCATATTTGTTTCAGGGCTGTTTTTTTCTCTGAATCTGATGTACCATATCTCCTGTGTGTGTGTGTGTGTGTGTGTTTGTGTATGGATTGCAGGTGCTAGGCCTCTCTCAGGGGAGCGTGAGCGACATGCTCTCTCGGCCGAAGCACTGGAGCAAGCTCACGCAAAAAGGAAGAGAGCCGTTCATACGCATGCAGTTATGGCTGAACGGAGAGCTGGGCCAGGCACTGCTGCCAATGCCTGGACAGACACAAGGTAACACTGTTTACTGTTTACCATCACACATACTCATATGCAGACGTCACAGTAGTTTCATCTGTGCAGAGAAACGTGCACAGTGGCTCAAGACGGATGTGAAAGAGCTTCTCGTTTCTGATGTGGCTTTGGTTTCTCAGTTTCACTCCTCACATCCTGAGCTGCCATCAAAGCCACCATTCATTCGGCTTTCTTATCATTTGGCATGGGCGTTTGAGAATGCAGAACTCTCCAGTCGCATCCGCTTCTCCTCGCCAAAATTAGATTTCTCTTGAATATCTAACATTGAAAATATCACAGTAAGGAACCAAACTGCCTGCCCTCTACAATTCTGGGTAGAAAAACGTGTTTTTGTTGTTGTTTTTTCTCTCGATGAATATGTAGTTTCATTCTGACTTTAACGGATGGCTTCTAATTTCTGTCTGATTAATATAGTGCTTTTTGAGATGCAGTTTAAAAAATAAAAAAAAAAGTGAAGGAACCAGCGTTTCCTGAAAATGCTAACGGCTGCATTCTTTTAATGGTTTGACTGATTCTGGTTTTAGCCTGGCTTGAATAAATAACCGAGGGCAAACCAAATCTCAGTGTAATTCTTCAGCAGTTCAGCCATCTGTACCTCGCTCGGCCTTACGGTGGGAGAATTTAAATTACTCATGACTAAATGGATACAGGATCATACAGTTGACCCACTTTTAATGTGCGATCATTATCCTAGGACAACAGCGTTCTGGTGATCGATCTCAGATGTTTATTAAAGCGCTATGTAATTATTAGCAGTCATACTTAGGTTTAGGGGCTTGTTTAAATCCTTAACCCTAAGTATCACACAAAAAGGGTTATTTTTCCTGCATTGTTTGTGCTTTGAAATGTGAATATCTAATTGAGAGTTATGGATGTAAAAATCGAGTTATTATTTTGCAGTTCAAGGCCTTTTTAAAACCCGTTATGCCGTTTATTAGCAGTCATCAATTTTTATATTTCCATTGACCTGGATTTCAAGGAAAGGCATCGGGGGGTTGGGTTAAATCGGCGCAGTGTGGATGGGGTGGGGGGGGGGTTGTCTCACAGGGGCCATCCAGAAAAGGCCCCCTGGGCTCTCTCAAGGGCCTCCTTGAGCTGTTGTAATCAATTAGCCCATCAGCGCCGGGATATATGATAATTACCCGCCTCTTCTCCTCTGTGACTGGCTGCCGAGCGCACCATCATGCTCCAGTGGCTGATTAATATGCAAATAATCAGCCGATGGAATGATAAATGAGAGTCAAGCTGTGCGTGTGAGTGCGAGGCCGATTATGATGAATAGCACTTGCTCGCTGTCCTACTTAAAGAAGCCTTTCTCTGTCATTTTTACCACAAATTAAGCCGAGTAATATATATATTATAGCAATGAGTTCAATTGGAGAAGCAGTAGGTGGGGATAAAAAGGAATAGAAAATGGTCAACTCTGGAAGAGAGGCTGTTAGCTTAAACAGAAATGTGAATGTCACACCATTTTCTTGTTTAATTAAAATCGAGAAGAACTTAAATGGAATTTGTAATATTAGGATGATTTTTAAACACACACACAGACAAAAACACAAGATTATTGTAATTTTTTGAATT
>JAUMHP010000204.1:0-14601 GCA_032361065.1 Enteromius trimaculatus | reverse complement strand
ATTTTGGTTAACCTATATATAATAAAACAATTTAGAAAAAAATATATAAGTAAAAAAAGCGATGAAAGATTTAAAAAAAAAAAAAAAAAAAGTAATATAAGAAGGAAAAACTACATGGATTGAGTAAATACCTATGAGTTAAAGGTGCTAGGAATAAAGTGCAATCGATGGGGAAACACTTATCATGTTCAATAATAATATGTGTTGTATATTTTAGTCACCAACCACCATCTTCACACCAGAGGAATCAATCAATAAAGCAAATAATAAATGTTTGGGGTTAGAAAAAGTGAGGCAACCTCCACTGGGAGTGTTTTCTTTTTCCTGGCCGAGGGAGATACTCATCTCATATGACAGGCTAAGCAGGGAAATTAGACTTTGTGTTTGAATTATTGATTCTCTTAGCACATGCTCGACCAACGCCAGCAGGCAAACTACCTTTGCAACACCACAAAACTAGGTTTACTAGACAAGCAGTGTTACAAAGAGAAAGTGCTCACTGTTAAATAAAACACTGCGCAGTCTTCTGATTTTGAGCATAATTCACTGCATCAGGGTCAAATTGAACTAAAGTATTGTATGTTCTGAAAGAATTACAAAATGCACTTTACTTCAGTTGTATGACAGATAATTAGACATGCACTACTTAGAACTTCTAAGTAGTAGTCTAATACATAATTTACTATTCTTTAAATGTGACATTAACGGACACTTATTTAATGGACACGTTTTTCAGTCACACACAGATATTTACTGCCACCTGCTGGTCAAATAACAGACCATCTCTGTCTCTGCAGGTTTTATGAAGCTATATTTTAAGACCAAGATTTTTAAGACCAAGTAAAGAAAATAGAATATAATTATAGTTGAATACCAACTTGAAATTGGGAAATAATGCCTTATTTGGTCATTGTGCAAATAAAAAGTGTTTTTTCAGTGAAAATGTATAAAGACTATAAAACCAAGATACTTGGGAAGTTACTCAAGAGGCAAAATGAAAGAATAAAGTGAATTTACGATTAGAACGAGAACAAATATTCAATAGGTTTAGAAAAATCAACCTGATTCAATAGAAGAACAAGTTTTCATTCAACACTGACATGTTTGTACTTGTTAAGGATGTTTGTTGAATTCCTCAGAAAAGACTTTATATGTTCAGGTTGCATCTCAATTACTGTAAACTTATCTTAATTTTACAATTGACATGCCATGACTTAATGTGTATAAGACTTTTATATAAGAAACATTTAATTATCAACATTTTACAGAAATAAAAACCTAAAATGCACACATTTTAAATCAGAAAGTGAATGAACAGCACATCATTTCATCAATTTATTTTTTTTATCCTTCCAAACATGTAAACAAGACTGTGACCTGGAAACAATCATACATAAAGACACTGTGTGAACTCACAAATAAAAACAAACATTGATAAACGCTTTATGAAAAAACATTCGTTGTATGCTATAATTGGAAATGCTGGAATGCTTGACAATATCAATATATACTCTTAAATATATATATACTTCTATATAGATAGACTTTATACTTAGATTAATTAAGAGGATTCTTTTTTTTTTTTCCTTTTTTCTTTTTTGGGCAGTTCCTGCATTTGGATCTTGAGAGATTTAAATAAAGGCAGTTTGCTCCCCTTTACGCTCCCTGATAAAGACAATTACTGCAAAGGAGACAGCGCGACCCCTTTTGGAACAGACTGTGCCTGACATACCACATAAATACTTTGAGTTCAAGTCTATTTTTCAAAATCCTGGCTTTAAAGAGATGCATTGGCAAATGTAACGGCTACAGTGCATCCTTCTTGTTAAACTTTAACAAATAACCGATGGCAGTCTCCAAACATTCCACTAAGGACCCGGCGGAGAGAAAGTCCAGCTCCACCTCGATAAACTTAATATAGATGTGTAATCCAGAGAGGACGCCCTCCTTGGGCTGACCGCTGCAGTTGTCCTGCAGGAACCTGGTTACGGCCGAAGGATCCCCTCGGCTGTAATGTTTGCCTGAAGTCTGAAAGTGCTGAAACAGACACTGCTGTAGCGTCCTTTCCTCTGCGATGCCGAGGTAACAGTAAGTGACTTTGGCTGATGTCCTCTTGTCCTTCTCCACGCTCTCGCAATGGTCCGTCTCCTCCTCTTGCTGTGAGGGGGAGGACTTGTCCTCTGTGCTAGATGAAGAATTGGACCCACTCGTCTCCTCATAGCCTATTGCATACAGGCCGTATGTTTTCGGGATGCCCCCTGGCAGGAGGTACTGGGAGCCGTTGCTGCATCCTGCCGCCCTCGTCTGTGCGATCGGGATCCAGTCCACTTCCATGTGGAGCTCCAAGCAGCGAGCTTCGCTAATAGTAATGTCTAGGAATTTATAATACACGTTTTTCCAGTTCATCTTCTGTACCTTGGTCATGATGACCCTGCCCTCGGACTTCTCAGGGTTGAAGTACTCCCGCAGTCGTTTTCCCAGAGGGACCTGTGAGCTGATTTCTGCGTAGTGGTAGCGGATTTCTTCTCGCCACCTCGTGTTGTAGCCCACTCCGAAGATGGCCAGCTTATTGGACAGGTGGAGGCGGGAGAAGTCAGTCCATGTCTGGAAGTGCTCCCATTTGACCTCCACTGACTCCAGGATACGCATCACGTTCTGCATCACTTCTTGGCGTCTAAACAAAGCACGAGGAAATGAAGACCTGAGTGGAAATTGTGTGTTTAAATAAACGGAGTGGGAAAAAGGACCCCAATTCAAACTTACTGAGTGTGCTCAGATGGCTCCAGTCGTATCTGAAGTACTCTGGTTTTTGAAAGCTGGTTGTCCTCTGTTAAATACAAGAAGATTTTAAAAATGATGCACAATGCAGCAGACTTTGAGCTGGGTCTCAAAAACAGGCAGAATTTTCTTATTATTATTTATTTTAGAAATACTTATTTGATTTAAAAAAATACATTTATGTTGGGAAATATTTATTAGAATTATTGTATTTAATTTTGTATTTCATTTTATTATTGTTGTTTATTTTTCAGGATTTGATGAATATACAGTTAAAAAGAACATAATTTATTTGAAAATAATAGTTTTGAGACAATGTAAAAGCCTACACTTGTATCTTTGCTGAATAAGTAGAAAAAATAAAAGTTTGAACAGTAGTGCATGTATAGATTTCGAGCGGCACTGATGAGGTATAAACCTAAAATCTTTCAGATGCTTGCCCAGATTTTGCACCACTTGTCTATAGCTCTCCCTTTTAAAGGAGGAGGACACTGCAATAATGGCTTTAAACTAATTTACACTGTAAATATATTATTTCATTAATTCACCTGTTTCTATGTCTCCCTCATTAAAGGCAGCAGAAAGGTCCTGATTACACCAGTCTTCCTGAGAGTAGTCCTCCATAGTGCTGCCGTCTGACTCCATCTCCTGGTATAGCCCGCTGCTGTTGATCAGCACAGGCTGACAGCTTTGAGAATCCCAGCCACCCTGCCCGAACACTTTCTCCAGCTGCTCAAAGGAGTAACTGCTCTTCCTCTTCCCAATGCCGTGCTCCTTCACCCGGCTATAACATCGCCTCAGTGTCTGCAAACAATGGTCATGTTTATAAAAACAGCAACACAGGCACACTGTACCAAAAGACTGAGATGTGCGTGGACACATGAAATTGCACTATTTTTTATATATGTACATTAGAAATATATATTTTAAACATGCTACAAATTTGATAGAACTTTTTGCATACTACGCAGCAGGGAGGTATGTAAATTCAGACACAGTGAAAGCAGTGTGAAGGGTGGGTGGTGTGGTGCAGAAATGAAAAGATCAGGGTAAATCAAGGTAAAAATGTATGATTTTTTCCAGAAAAAAATAATAAAAAATGGGCAGGATGCATTTAATTGTACAGGGAACAAATCAGCTGTAATGCACTTTTATTATCTGTATCCCTAATCACCTTCCAAAGATGAAAGCACTTAAAGGTAAAGCTGTCGTGGGTAGCATGAGTGATTTTGCAGGTAATCTGTCCAATGATAACTAAACTTTAGTATGTTCATGTTCACTTCGTGTATCTTACTTAAATGCTCCAACCAAAACCTTAGGATTATACCATTTTACCAAAAGCTCTGTGGAGGCAATCTACCATAAACATCACAACAAATCCACGATCATGACCAAAGACTAAGATTTGTAATAACTGACAGCCTAATTTGCTTGAGATCTGACAGATCCATGCTTCGTGTTTTGATTTTGACAGCTTCACCAAAGCCCTGTATAAACTACCGAACAAACATGGCAACAAGCCTCCAAGCACATCCGATTGACAGCCATGTGTTTGGACGTCTTATTTACCTTCATCCTCTCTCGACACTGGGATGGGGTCCGTTCGTAACCCAGCTCTGACAGCGCTCTGGACACCCGCTCGTACATCGCGGGTCCCGGCGCCTTGCCAGAAAACACCGTCCCTGCCACCTCCAGCTGCTGCATCCGCGCCTCCGCCAGCCTCTCGTTGCCCCACACGGCGATCAGCGCGTTTGTTTCGGACGGTGTCCACGACATGCCTCGGCAAGCGGTAAAGCTGTTAGAGGCAGAGGCCGATCCACTCCGGCCTGCGCCTCCGGACAGCGAAACCCCGACGTTCAGAGGAGAGAATCTATTAGGGGTAGAGGGGTTGGAATGGTATTGGTTGCTGTCACTCAGATCCTCGGATTCTGGGGAAGGAACCTCGGTTTTGGGAATCTTCAGCGGCACTGATAGATCAGGAGAAAGCTCGGCGTTACTGGGGGCCGCCATCTTGCCTCTGTTGCTAAGGGGAGGGGGCAGAGAGGAAGCGCGCGAGCGCGCGCTCACTCCAAGCGCGGTTGACAGCTCATATCGAGTTATTTTTGCAGCCAGTGTCTTAATATACCATGATACAAATATATACGTTATGAATAATACAAAATAATATTTATATAATTATTATGTAAAATGCAACTTTCAGTTTTAAATAGTTTAATACATTTAAACATACTAATAATTATAATAACTGTGATAAAAAGTTAAATCCACAGCTTCACATTGACTGTAATTTTTGCAAGTCTGTCATATTATTTGTAAAATAATTTATCAGCAATGAAATTATATTATAATATTATATTATATTAAAATATAATGATCATTGTTATGCAATATGTTCGCACTGTATAACCGCTTCACTCCAAGTCCACGGGTTTCTAACGTGTGTGTGTGAACGCTGATTTTTCATGTGCAAAAAGCATGTTTTTGAAACTCGAAGCATCGATATTTGCTATTGAAAACAGAAGCAACACTGTGTGGATTTAACCGCAGCTTGAAGCACGTTTAAGAGCTGTGTTTGTGAGTATGACTGCTGTGACTCGCACCACAATCGCTCACCTCGTGTTTCTCAACTCGGCGAAATGAAAATCCTGGACTGGACCTTTTCCTAACACAAATGTAAGTTTAGTGATATAAATATACTACAAACAGCTTGTTTGTGCAACTGCAAATAAACAATAAACCAAGAACTTCCAAAAGTCAACACGGGTGTCACGTAAAAGTTAAATATTATCCCTGCTGAAAAAAACAGCATTTGCTGGTTAGGTATGCTGTATTAGGCTGGTTTTGATGCTTGGTTGCTGCTCCTTTGCTGGTTTAAACCAGCATCAAACATACCTAACCAGCATATGCTGTTTTTTTCAGCTGGATGTAAATAAAGAAATATATGATAGTACAAATTATAATTATATATGTAGGCATAAAATATAATTATTAGTATTTTATTAAAATAATGAAATCAGTTACCCTTTTTCTAAATGAGGATGTAGTAGGCCTATTTTACACTGCAAGGGGAATACCATTGCTCACCACTAGGAGGGGTTGCTCATCCTCGTTACATTCTGCCTCGTGTCAGAGTTTAATGTGGAAACAGATTAGACTTGGTACACTTTTCTTGCATGGGTTCTGTCCACAAGAAATACAGCTAAATGGTTAATCATTGTCAAATTTGCTTTCAGTTTGTGTTTCTCTAAAAACGATTCAAAATGTAATGTCATTTCCTTGCTCTGTTATTTTATAGACACAGTATTGTGTTTTGCATAAAAATAAATGTTTATGATTTTTACCTTTTTCTTCTTGCGTTTATGAAATATAATACAGATCACCATAGCCTTAACCAGTTTTAATTGTGTCAGCTGGCTGGCTGCCATAAATGTACACCGAAGAAGAATTTAGTAATAGCAGCCAATACCAGCATTAATTATGCTTCTATAGTAATTTTTAATACTTTAATAATGCTGTCAAATTATTTATTTGTGTAGATTAAAGAAAAATCTGTAGGGAATCCAGCTTAACTGACCTGCAGCTTCACAGCTGTTCACATGATTTAACAGTGAGTCTATTTCAGGTCAAAGGTTATGGCTAGTCCTAAGAATAGTGAACCGTCCTGACACCATTTTCTGTCTATATCTGGGTGTTTTCTGACAACTTCATTGTGTTTGATGTCTACTAAAGGTTAGCTGTAGAGTCAGGAGACAATATAACCTTTAAAAAACCCCAAAGATGACAGGCTCCTACGTAGTTTCTAAAAGTACCTGTAGGTTAATGCAAAGACTTCCATGAGCTTTTGGTGACAAAACCGGAATCCTGTAGCCACGCACATGCTGATAAACACATCAATTTGTTTTTCATATAACTTTCCTATTACAAAAATCGAAAAGCTAATATTTGCTATTATTTTATAAATTAGGAGCAAACCCATGCGGATGATTCAATTGAGGATGAATTTAGCCTAGGGTGTTCTTTCCTCATCAAGATGCGAGATAAAGAATCCCTCGACCATGATGAATATGAATAATAAAGAGCCACAACCCCCGTATTGAAAAAACTGACTTTGTACTACAACACTGGACATTATATTTGTGAATGCAAATCTAAAATGAGAATCTCTTAGCGTATGCATATTATACCCCACAGACATGCATTGCCATACCTTCAACTTAATGAGGGAATGGATATGTTTGCTCATGATCAGAAGCATGGCCTTCTGATTAGACTCGCTCTAGAGGCATTTCTAAACGCCTTGCCGACATTAAGAGGAGCACTTCTTAGTCAGATCACATAGTAACTCACGTCTTCGTGAAATCAAGCCAGCACTTTTGTTTTTTTATCATCAGCGAAGTCACGAAAGCCCTTTAAATGGCTGAATGTGAGAGAAATTCTAATGACCCTCCGAAACATTATGGGGCGGTGAGAAAGCAAAGATAATTACGATTATTATTTCATAATTTAGCATTTTAGCGAAGATGCTGGAAGCATTTAAGTGAATTTGTGTCGGAGAGATTGCTTTTAGGATTGGCAGTCGAAATTCCTTCGCGTTTTATAAAGCCCAAAGTGCTTATTTGCATAATGTCTAATGGGCAGAGATATTTGCGTTCATCCCCTACGAGCAAGACTACACACGTGCATTCACAGTCAATTAGAGCGAATTGTGATTTTTTTTTTTCGTTGCCATTTTGGAGGTGAGGATATTTTAATAAACAACCTCTGCATGACATGCTGGTTGCCAGGCAGCAATTTTGGATATTCAAAGTGTCCGCGGTGACTGATCCCCTACAGGGTCACAGATGTGTTACTTGTCCAACAAAGCGTCCTCTGCCAGGATTCCACCTGCGATGCCCTTCTTTATTACCTCCAATGCTTTACTTGACACGAGGAGAGTTGATTCTGGATCTGGAAATGGAGATCTGAAATACAAATTCTGCCAGTGATACTGATGGAAACCTTGTTCTCTTTTTGGTACGAGTGAGTCGTCAATGATGGGAGCTTTTTACACCCATCTTCAAATTCTGTTTCATCTCATCTCACTCGACTGGCTTTAGATCAGATCATTATCACGGTGGTGTGAATGATCATTAGATTCACTCAGCGGCGCGGCTGATTGCAGCACCTGCAGACTCCAGTTCAGAGAAAAAGCACATTTTAGTTTGGAGGCTTTCATTACGAGACAGCCTTCTCTCTTTTTTACCTAAAGCATTATGAAATCACTCTGAAATCCTAAAATATGTGCATTTTTTCCCCCCATACACATTATGTAAAAAGGAGCTGAATCGTGTTTGTACCATCAGAAGTCCTAAAGAATTTTTCTTTTTGATTCACCAAACCATATTTGATTTAGAGAAAGGTGGTGAATATTTCTTATAATGTACGTATAGCTTGGTAAACAAAAAAAGAGGAAATAAGTTGAACTTTATTGTCATTCTGCTACATGTGTGAGGACATATAGTGGAATGAATGTTTAATTGGATTGACTAAATTGGTATTATTATAAAGATATTAATTGATTTTGTTTTTACTTTGCAGGAACGTGGAATAACTTTAGAGTCCAACAGGGGGCTAGGGTTTGATGCCATCTCTGACACTATTCTCAGGTTCAATGGTTTGGTGAGTTGTCATGTTCAAGTTGACATATCTAAAAGAGATAGTCTTAAAGGGGCCATACAAAGGCAATTTTCCACAAGCTAATATGATCTTTAGGATCTTAATGGAAAGTTTGTAATATAGATTGCTTTAAAATTATACAAGATAGTGGAAAAAACCCAAATTTTACCCTGTCAAAAACAGCTCTTTAGAAATCACTCTGTTCTGTGTACTTCCCCTTTAAATCTTCACGAGCTCCGCTGACTCCGCCCCTCTTTTCCGAGTCACTCTCTGAGGATCTTTTTTTAGCCGTATTCATAGTGAAACTGCTTCTGTAGGTGAGGCTGGATCATGAATGATTTGCGCGAACATAAACTCATTTCGGTTGATCAAAGGCATGTTTCCCTTTAGAACCAAACCAAACTTTTCTCCTCTGCGTCTTCAGTCACTCAGAAGTCGGGGGTAAATGACTAATGCTATGTTCGTTAATACATTCAACAACAAAACACCCCAATCGTTTATGATTCTTGCTTGTCTCTGCATGTCGGTCTGATGACGGCTCACTCAGGCAGTGTTGCCAACTTTTTTTAATCGAAAGTAGCTAAAGCCATCTTGGAAAGTCGCTAGATGATGTCATACATCAATTTGCATATTCATTACATCAGTGCGTCATATTGTCTTGCTTCTCTGTAGTCACATAATGTAATTTAATGCACCCAAATTCTCAATATAACTCTTTTCACTGATATATTTAATGGTTTCTGTTGTCAGAAAAACGGAATGAATATGAAATAGTGACTGAAAGCACCCCATTATTAGATTAAACTAGCTCTACCTTACAAAATGTTAATCTGGATTATAATCCTGATTTATAATCAAGCCGTTTTCTGATGAAATCAAATACACACATATATAGACAATGGCTATGCTGTGATTTTGGCTATATTTACATGTAAAATAGAGTTAGAAGCAACAAAATATCTATTTTTACTGACCCGAACAGATGCAGAGAGAGGTGTGCGCGATGGGAAAACAAGAGCTCGCGCGTCCGCAGCAGTACCAGAGACTCGCTGAGGTTTGTCCAAGAAGTCGCTAGATTTGTCGCTAGTCACTTTTTTGGAAAAAAGTTGCTAAGTGGGTCTGAAAAGTCGCTAAATCTAGCGACAAAATCACTAAGTTGACAACACTGCACTCAGGGCAGGTCTAAAATAAAACACCAGTTCAGTCTGTGTGACATGCTGCTGTCAATCAACTATTGTGGGAGTGGCCTCAGCCTCGGTCCTGTAATCAGCGCTAAATGCAATCAGGTGCGTGATTTTACATTGAGCCGTATATACTACACACAGTCATTGTTCACTGGCGAGCTGCGCAAATCCACACTGTCAGTGAACAACGGCTGTGTGTAGTATGTACTGTACAGCTCAAGGTGAAATCATGCACCTGATGGCATTTACCGCTGATTACAGGACTGGCTTTACTGACAAAACACCCAAACATATCGGCCGATCCGGATCGGTGCATTCCTAGTAACTATCTTCCTGAAATCACTTTGTTACACATCTGCCATTCTAACCATATTTGTTCAGCAATATAGATTTGCTATTAATGCAAAGTCATACAAACTCTTGATGGTGCAGACTCATAAGTCTTTAACGGCACACTTTCAGAACACTTCCACGTTGCCCAGCTCCATCTGTATAGATCTGCTACAGGTAATTTCACACATATAGAGTATGTGTGAGGTAAATTCATGTATAGGTTATATGTGCAGCAGCAGTATGTCTTGCATACTCATGGCAGGATGTCTGTGAAAGTATTAGCTCTAGCAATTCTCAGTACTGCAGCGCAGCAGATCTATCGACTATCTATTGACAGATCTATGACTTTAAAAAGGTCAAAATCATCATGGTAAATAATAAACATAACATCTTTTTTGACTTTGTTGTCTAAAAAGTCTTTGAGCTTTAAAAAGCATTTACGCTTTAAAATGAAGGCAACTTTAAAAATAAAGATGTTATTTTTTCAGTTTCAGTTTTTTTCATTTTCAGTGAGCAGTTCCAGGGTTTTTTTTCAGTTGTATGCATGATTGTATAATATATGCATGTATAATCTTATTGTTTCATTTCTCATTGTTTGTAAGTTGTGTGGTTTTGGAAAACACTGAATAGTTGGACCGAAAAGGTATTGGCTAAGGCAGAGCAGTTTTGTGCATCAGTTCAAACATTCCATTGAAAAGATTTGACTTGAAAGAATGATTTATATATACCAATCAGACATGGCCACTTTCTTTAGTTTTTCACTAATAGATGTCCACATTAGACAATTTTAACATTTAAAGAATACTAGTTATATATTATACATTTTCCACTTAACATACAGTGTTTACAAACCTTGTGATTTATGTAAATAGGTGATCATTCGCTACCTTGAGTGGAAAACCACTCCGACATCCTCACTGTGCCAAATGAATACCTAAACAGACAAATTAAAATGACACCACATGCCAGAGAGATTCATATGGGCAGCATCCTTTAGTTCATTATGTTATTCCGTCATCTCAAATTCTCCTGCATGTCTTCAAACAAAAGCCTCTCATGCCCATCAGACAGATAAAGACGAGGTCCCTTACGCAGCCACCCGCCGTCCCAATGAGAATTTACCTCAGCACCTCTCGCAGATGGGACCTGGCCCCGTGGGAGCGCCGTAACCGAGGCTAACCCCCCTCCGGCGGCGAGGCCCAGGTGTCTCCACTCAGTTAGACGCCAAGGTAATTCAGCAGCGGCTCCAAAACACACGTGCTCCCTCATCAGCAGGCCCTCACCGGATAGCAACTTTACATTAAAGACTTGTCTCATTAGAGCGCAACGGACACCGCCGAGGCTAATGAGAGAGGCTGTGATGATGGCAGGCTCTGATATTCAAGTGCAATAACAGACCATGGTCAGGGCCAAAGCCATGTCACGCCTGGATGGCGGTGAATAGGAATGGCTCCATGATGTTGGCATTGACGGCATCCAAGTTCAAGGCTGAGCAAGATTGTATTGGTGTTGGCTGTCTCGGTGCGTGTCGAGGGACTTGGTGTTTACAGGAGAAGTCTTGTAATGAGCCGGGATAGGGGCAGATAAAAACGTTCCTGAGTTGAGTTTGAGCAAGATTTCTTGTTGGTAAACATTTAGTGGGATCATTTGAGATTCAGCTTGCTACTGTTCAGTGTTTAGTGGATTATGGATTTATTTATTTTTTTATCCCAGATGAGCATGTACTGTTTTGTGTGTGTAATTTGATTGTTGTTAGAGTAGAGAATAACCATTGCGCATCTTTGTTTTGCTAATTAAACCCTTTTCTGTACAAATATGCCAGGTGCAAGTCAAATTAGCCAATTTTCACAGAAAAAAAATGTTTGTTGGCAGAAGTGTAGTGTTGTATGAACCAGTTGACAGAAAAACACTTTCTGTTGGTCATGTGGCGAATTTGCATGACAAACTTGAGGTTTGTGGCTAGTTATTTGAATCTTTGTTGCGATAAGCCCAAATGTACATTTGGAAAAACAAAGCATTTTTAAAATTCTGTATATATCAGGTTTAAAATTTCACAGAAAAATATGCTGGTTGTTGTTAGTGTAATATTGTATGCAGCATGGCTCACATGTAAGTCATATTTTTTTGGACAACGTTGCAAATTTACATGACTAACTTGAACACAAATGAAGTCACAAATTGCATTTGAAACTCCCTTTTGATTTCTATTAAAAAAAACAACAACAGTATTTTACCACACAAAATTTTTACAGGTTCCTGTTTTGATAAAATACTCTTTAGATAAAATTGTATCATTCTGATATTGTTGAGTCTGTAGATGTCAAAAAATATAATACTATTTTTATTTAAATATTAAACCTTTGTGCTTAACTAATCCTGTACTGGTTATGCATGGCTTGAATAATACATCAAAGTTGTGCAGCATATTTAGTGGATTTGTAATTTCCTAAGCATTTAGACTTGCTGATTTCAACCTGACAACTTAGAAAAATTGCCAAAAAGCCCAACTGACGTAAAAGGATAGTTCACCCAAAAATTTCAATTCTGTCATTACTCACCCTCATGTCGTTCCAAGACCTTTGTGACATCACAGTTGAAACAATGATGTCACATGGACTATTTTAATGATGTCCTTGCCACCTTTCTGGGTCTTGAACATGATAGATGCATTAGGGTCAGAACGCTTTCAGATTTCATCTAAATATCCAAATGTGTGATCAGAAGATGGGCCGGAGGGTCTTGCAGGTTTGGAAAAAAAAATAGGGTGAGTAATTATTAATGACACAATTTTAATATTTAGGTGAACAACCCCTTTCAAAAAGAGGGACCCAAGACATTTTTAAAAACTTGTTAGTGGGCTTTTTAACTTGGGTAAGCAATCAGCAACTACTCAAAGCACAATAACAACCACCAAGTGATATAAAACCACTCAGCTCAGATCATCCAAGTATGCATGGGGTTTTTCATGAGCAAGCACTCACATTTTCTCTATAAAATTGAAAAAGTATTTTTGTAGTGGTTCTCAAACCCATTAGGGGGCCTCAGCAAACTTCCAAAGAAGCTGCAGGATTCTAAGATTGTGTTGGACAACTGAGAGCCTCTGAGTTAAAACGGTTGAGAAGCACTGTGGTAAGACAATTGCAAACACAGCTATGTTGTTCATGTGTTGGTGCTGGAATCACAAGCAGAACATAAAAGTAGACAAACAAATCAACTCCACTTCAAACAGTTTTTCTTTAGAGATGGCTTTGTTGCTAAAGTGTTGTGTGAGGGGTCAGGGATGACCGCTGTTGCCCTCATTATCCCGTTATCCCCTCACCTCAGTGGACCTCTTCATTTGCAAATAAAATGAGATCGGGTGAAAACATTGAAGAGAAAATCACTTAATTTCCATTGATTTCTCTATGACCAGCACTTCAAAAGCTGGAGGATTTACAAGGCAGCTTTTCATGCACAAGTAGTCTCATAAAAGCAAATTAGGGACCCTAAAGCAAACGAAAGCATTTTTAAATTTGTTTTGGAGGTTTTGAAGCCCAGATGAGCACTTAGTGAAGCACATCCATTTTTTTTCCAGATTAATTATTTTTCAACACATCTCTCTTTGATGCACAATCAGTGCTGATAAGTTTCAGTCAGAATGAGTAACTGTGAAGGGAGACTCAATAAAGGCATCAAGATGGTGATGGGTTTGATAAATGAGTTGATTGAGTAGTCTACTCTGGTTTGTATTGATGTAGTTGGTGAGTGATGAACTGGACAGAGGGTGGCGTGGGCAGGAGGAGGGCCGAGGATGGTCAGTTCTCTGGTCCTCTGTGGCCCAGGTGTGGAGCAGCTGCATCTTTCGGATGGATCCACGGGGTCCGGCCCTTGACCCCAGCACTGTCCGTCGTTCAATACACCATTACCCCCAGCAGCTGCGCTGACCACTGATATCTCATATGCCTTGGTCACTGCTCATTATGGAAGGGGGTTTGCAGAGCACATGGCAGATTTGACAAGTCGTGCAAGCAGATTGCGGTTTATTTGGCTGTAACTTCATTTACTTGTAAGACTGAGCCGATTGATCATTGATATTTGGCCACTGTGAGATAATTTTAATCAATACTGGACAATAACCATGCACAATCTGCTATAAATATTACTTAATTTTTTTAATTCTACAAACTTTATTATAGTTAATTTTGAGTAAATATTGTAAAAAAAAAAAATATTTATGTTAAATATTGTTATTTATTACGTTTTTGAATTAATGTTATGTTACACTTTATTTTAAGGCGTCCTTGTTAGAGTGTAATTATACATTAAAGTGCTGAGTAATATTAACTAAATGTACTTACTTCATAGAGTTAGAGTAAGGATTAAGTTTGGGTTTAGGGTTACTTGCATGCAATTATGCATCATTTATTGTTATATAGAGTTGTTGACATTTTTGCAGATTTATTAAAAAAGAAAAACTGAAATATACCATGGTCCTAAGTATTCAGACCCTTTTCTCAGTATTTAGTAGAAGCACCCTTTTGATCTAATACAGCCATGAGTCTTTTTTGGGAAAAATGCAACAAGTTTTTTCACACGTCAAGTCAAGTCAAGTCAAGTCACTTTTATTTATATAGCGCTTTTAACAATACAGATTGTAGCAAAGCACTGAACA
>JAUMHP010000201.1:0-10465 GCA_032361065.1 Enteromius trimaculatus | reverse complement strand
TAAAGATGATGGGGAAAGCTTTAAGAGACGTGTATTACCCGGTGCTTGATTCAATGGCTGGTGAGTTGCAAAGACGGTTCTCTAAACCCAACTGCAAAATTATGAAGGGAATTCAAGCACTTCACCCACAAAGTGTTACTTTTTTACAGGAAGAGGCTCTTTTTTCCTTTGCAAAGATTTTTGACTCCAATATTGAGGACTTGTCAAATGAGCTGTATCAGATCAAGAGAGTGCTGGATAGGAAAGAGAAAAGTGGAATGCAGAGATTGATCACACTCCTTGAGTTTGTTGCTTTTCTGGAGCCTTTCAAAGAGGTGTTCCATGAGCTTTTCAGGCTTTGCAAGATTGCTGTAGTAATACCGGTAAGCAGTGCATCGTGTGAGAGAAGCTTTTCAGCTCTAGCACTTATTAAAAACCACTTGAGGACAACCATGGGTGATGCCCGTTTGAGTCACTTGGGTGTCCGAAGTGTTGAATCCCGACGGACCAGGTCATTAGATTTGGATGAATTTGTCAGGCGTTTCAGCTCCAAGCATAGCAATCGGAGAATTCTTCTTTTTTGAGGTGTATGTGTGAATGAGCAAGTGAAAGAAATTGAGTGAGGGAAAGATAAAAAGAGAGAGACGTTTAAGCTGGGAGGTGCAAGTTGTACAGTATGTTAATGCTGCTTTGCATATACAAAATTGTTTATCTGTTTTATAAAAAAGGGCTTAAATTGCAATCTGTTTTTCTGACAATATGTGAAAAAGATGAGAAATAAGAAACAAATGTTTAGGTAAATATATCCACAATGTAAATTGTTTTGTATTTGGAAACATTATGGTAACATACAAACATGTTAAAATACCTCTTTTGTTTGTTCTGAATTTGCTGTGCTCTGATGCACTTTACCTTATTAGAGTGTACTGTATATGAGATGTTTAAGCTGGGAGGTATAAATAGATCCACACTGTAAATTGTTTTGTATTTGATTTAATTAATAGCTGTTATGTACTTTAGTGTGTGTGTGTGTGTGTGTGTGATTTATGCATTGTGTCCTAAAGGGAACAGTATAAATAAATGAAAAAAATCATTAAGAACTTTACTGGCTCATATATATTTTTTTTTTATTAGAGTGTTTGAAAAAGGAATGACTGCCGAAATGTATTTGCACCGCACTGAATAAGTTATTTTGTGTGCTTGAACGTACCCTGTACTTGGCCCCTGAATGTAACATTCCTGTTACAGAGAAATCGTAGAACCGCCACTGGCCGCTGATAAGGCACACCAGCTCTTTCATTGCCATGACAACCCCGTTTTATTGCTGAAAAGAATGTGAACTCAACTTAACTAGTCATCCTTTCTCAAAGACAATGGACTTCTCCCAGAATTAATTCACAGGAAAACTTTCTTTGAGTAAACACATATCCTTGAGGTCATAATGTATACTGTTACTGTCTTTTCTATCGCATACTGTTTTATACATGTTTTTGATAAATTAATATCTAAACACCACTTCGCCAGATCACACGTCATGCTTGGTATCTAAGGACTCGTCTTCAGACGATCTACGAGTCTATGTCTAATTTGTATAATGACCCACCAATCCTGTGCATATGCAGATTAGCCTGTGGGGAACAAAGGATCATAAAAAGTTCCCTCCAAGGCATCGCCACACCATTGGTCCTTGACCCACAGAAGGTGTGACCTCAACAGGTTACGAAAGCCTTCACACCAGAAACACACTCCCTCTTTTGCTCTCTTTCCTCTTTCTACTCTCCTTGATGCCGGAACCACACCATCTTTCTATGGTCTCCTAAACCCTCAGGCCCAATACACACGCACCGAAGGAGGGCCTGCACTGCAGCATAGGCTGCCGTCCTTTGAGACACTAAGATGATGATCAAACTCTAAGTTCTTCTACACCAGGCCTAAGCCTTGACTATTCATTTATCTCAAGATCCATGGATTGCAACAGATCTCTCTCTGAGATTTCTTTTCATCGACTGAGCACCAGAGTCAGGACCTCTTTTGGAATTCATTACTCTTTGAACCAGGAAGACATGATTGCCAAACCAAAACCTTGGAACCATCAGGACTTCGAGACTGCATCGGACCCTCAGCAACGAGGCAATGCACCATGTGTTCGCTGAATGAACAGATTAGTTGATGAAAACTCTGATACAGTTACTACTGGCAGCTAATATAAATAATTGCAATTAATCATAATTAATAGTAATTATTTATATATATTTCCCTTAATGAGTTAAAATATGTTACATTTGTGTCTTATGAAACATCATACTCTTAAAAGCTATAACCACAAATAAGTAAATATTATAAGAGATTAAAACCGAATATTCGTGACATGATACAATTTATTATAAAGTTGTTTATAATGCATTATGCATTCATTACAATGCCTTAAGAATATCCTTATAACGTTTTTTATAAATACGGGCTTCATAGAAATACGATTTACAGTGACGCTGTTTGCTAGCTTTGACTAGTACGCTCTCTGACTATCCTAAAAAAAGATAAGAAAATGCAGAGGTTCTCATAAACCTGCAAGATGGCCATGAGGCTACTAACTCAAAATCTGATCCAACTGATCCGGTTAATTCAACGTTATCATTGCCATTGATTTTAAGCTACAGAAGCCTACGCTGCTGATTAGGCGAATTTTTATGACCCTGGCAACACAATTGCTGAAATATGATTGGATAAATCTTTAATACAAACATAAACTACTGGAAAAGCTAGAGAAACAATAGAGAAAAGCTATTAAATGAAGAGAATAGACTATTGGAGATCATTTACTACACATTAATAAAAATATAAATTAAAAACTGTAATGTTTAGGCCAGTAGAGAACGCTTAGCTACTGTTCTATAGTATAGTAATTCTGTAGTTCTGCGGTAAATTCTTGAACCCTATCTGTCCCCAGTTATCATGACAACTTGAGACTAACACAACAGTATATTGAGAAATATAACAATATCAAGAAACATCTAGTGTTGTTAGTTCTTGTGAAACACATGACTGCTTACAACAATAACAATTTCAAAATAAACTGCATTTGTAGCAACCAATAATTAATCAGTAACATTACATATATTGACAGGAAATTAATTAGTCTTAAATAAAAAGTATTTATTAATATTATTATTATTTCACACTCTAGCATTAAAGAAATTAGTCATATTTTTCTGAATAAAAGTGACTATTTAAAGTTGATAATCAAATACGCTGATCAGTGAAGACGTGTTGAAACGAGATGTTCCTCTTCTGTGTTCTTTAAAAAGACCTGATGGGCGATTGCATTTCATCAGATCATCTTCTGTTCCTTCAAACTTGAACAAAAATGGTAAGTTTAACAATGCCTTTGATCAATATAGAATTTATACAATTTACTCGTGTGCTTTTTTTAAACTATATATTTTTGTCAATAATAAGTTTTTTCTTCACAGGCATCTTTGGCTCTGGTTTTGGCATTTTGTGCCTTAGTCTCTTTAAGCGAATCTGCCTGTTTCCTTAAACAGCTAAATCTGGGTAAATAATAACATAGACACATACAGTAATATATATATATATTTTTTTTTTTTAAGTCAACATGAAGTTAAAACA
Source organism: Enteromius trimaculatus (assembly GCA_032361065.1). Lineage (NCBI taxonomy): Eukaryota > Metazoa > Chordata > Actinopteri > Cypriniformes > Cyprinidae > Enteromius > Enteromius trimaculatus. The sequence continues at coordinate 6,859 of JAUMHP010000201.1, read as the reverse complement.
TTTTTTTTTATAAACATAAAAAACATTCAGTTATAACAATACATTACACTACACATTTAAAAGAGGTTGTACACTTTTTTGGTAAATTTTTGGTAATTCTTTTTAACATCACTTCATTTGATTGAATACAAATAGGAGAAAATCAGTGTGTTGATGGCTATGATAACTCCAAGCATCCATTGGGAAGTACTTGGACAAACAGCAGATGTATCAGATGTACATGCTCTGCCAGTGAAATGAATTGCTGTAACGTGTAAGTCTTTTAACACCCTAACTCCTGTTGAAACTTTAGAAAACAAAACACAGGTGCTGGTCATATAATTATAATATCTTCAAAAAGTTTTTTTTTGTTCACTAGTTCCACTCAAGAAGTGAAACTTGTATAATGTATAATGTATAATTCGCCTTAGAAGGGAACCCGTAGAAGGGCACAGCAGCAGATTTAAGACACAGGAAGACACAGCGGAGGTCGTAAAACCTGGAGAAGGTGTTGGGTGATGCCCAGCCCGCAGCTCTACAGATATCCGCTAGAGAGGCACTGTGCACACTCCTTGTGCAGTGGGCTCTCAGACCTAGGGGGCACGGCTCTCCCTGGTATAGATATGACAGGGAGATGGCTTCCACCACCCAATGGGCCAACCTCTGGAGACAGCATTCACTTTCTTCTGACCTCCAAAGCAGACAAAGAGCTGCTGAGAGCGTCTGAAACTCAGAGTGCGGTCAACATAGAGGCGCAGTGCGTGTACTGGACACAGCAACTCTAAGGCCAGGTCTGCTTCTCCTGGGGCAGAGCTTGCAGGTTCACTACCTGATCTCGGAAGGGTGTGGTAGGAACCTTGGGCACGTAGCCAGGCCGAGGTCTCAGTGTTACGTGAGAGTCAGCCGGGCTGAACTCTAGGCACTCTTCGTCGACAGAGAAGGCTTGGAGGTCCCTGACCCTCTTGATGGAGGCCAGAGCGATCAGGAGTGCTGTCTTTAGCAACAGGTATATGTTCTATATAATCTAGACTGATGCTAAGGGCTAAAAAAAGGAGCTTGCCGCAGGCCGGTTAAGGCGACGGCAAGGTCCCAAAAGGGTACCGAGGGCGGTCTCGGGGGATTCACCCAACGCGCACCTCTAAGGAACCTAACAATGAGTTGGTGCTTACCTAGGGGTTGCCCCTCCACTGCATCATGGTATGCTGCGATGGCAGCAACATACACTTTTAGAGTTGAAGGGGACAGCCTGTGCTCCAACTTTTCCTGCAGGAAGGAAAGCACAACTGCAATCGAACATCTCTGTGGGTCCTCTTGGCGTAAGGAGCACCAGTCGACAAACAGACCCCATCTCAGAGCGTAGGCCTGCCTTGTTGAGGGGGCCAGACACTAAGAGATGTGCAGGTTCCAGAGATCGGGTCGCGGGTGCCTGATCGTGCCCATCCTCTCAGAGAGGAGGTCTCTCCTTAAGGGGATTTTCTAAGGAGGGGCTATCGTGAGGAGCATTAGGTCGGTAAACCAGGTCCAGGAGGGCCAGTATGGTGCTACCAGCAGGACTTGTTCCTCATCCTCCCTGATCTTGCACAGGGTCTGTGCAAGGAGACTCACTGGGGGAAAGGCGTACTTGGGCCCCGGAGGCCAGCTGTGTGCCAGTGCATCCCTGCCTAGGGGGGCATCGGCAAGGGAGTAAAACAGGCGACAGTGGGAGGACTTGGGAGAGACAAAGAGGTCTATCTTGGCCTCACCGAAGAGGCTCCAGACTGCCTGGGGGTGGAGTTGCCATTCTCCAGGGTGGGTGGACTGCTGTGAGAGCTGGTCCACTGCAAGGTTGAGTGTCCCTGGAGTATGAACAGCATGCAGCGATTTCAGCCGCGTCTGACTCCACAGGAGCAGATGGCGGACGAGTTGCGACATGCGGCGGGATCGTAGACCACCCTGACGGCTGCAGTGATGTCCGTCCGGACGAGCATGTGCTTGTGGAGCAACATCGGTCTAAGGCGGTGAAGGGCCAGAAGCACGGCCAGCAACTCGAGGCAATTGATATGCTACAGCTGTCGAAACCTGTCCAGGTGTCCGAGGCTGCTTGCCCGTTGCATACAGCACCCCAACCCGTGGTGGAGGCATCCGTTTGCACTACGACATGCCTGGACACTTGTCCTAGAGGTACTCCAGCCCGTAGGAAGGCAAGGTCTGACCACGGGCTGAACATGCGGCGACACTCCGGGGAAACGCCAATCCGGAGAGTATATGTTAAATTAATGTCAAGCCCTGGCTCACAGGTGTTCCTCGTTCCAGAGACTATTTAAACGAGATCTTCGCGTAAGTTCGACGCAAAGTCTTGATTGCTACGGTGTCAATTCTAAGCGTTTTCTCTAGTTTGTTATTCTGGTTTGATCTCTGTTTGTTCTCTGGATTATTGATTCTCGCTGCCTGCCCTGATCTATTTTGCCTGCCTTCCTGACTACTGATTCAGCCTGCCTCTGACATTACTGTTGAACCGACCTCTGCCTGCCTGACTACCCTGTTAAAGCTGCAAATGGATCCGAATGTCTCTGAGGATTTATCACAAAGTCATTGTCAGTTTGTGTGCTATATTTGATAATCACAAGGTTCATAAACATTCACAAGCTGAGGGTTGATTTGAAATTTATTTCTGTGATTATGAACAGCATGATGTATGTTTTTGACTCTGAGGTGATGTGGTTTTTGTTATAGGATGGGCCGAGTGAGGGAGCTAACTAAAGGCTGCACTGTGAAGTATGATTACAAAACATGCACATTTGATGTGTATCATCCACAAAACCCCAACATCAAGTGTGCTTATGGTGTGGTTGGAAAATAATTACTCATTTGGACTAAAATGATTTGTTTTTGCTTCAGCTGTTATTCGGCTGGATTCAATTTGCATTATTATTATCTCATATTGCATTGCATTATTATCATCTCATATTTGTAAAAACAGCTGATACCTAGCACTTTTCCATGGATACAGGCCATTTATGCTAGAAGTTAATGAAAAATTGATGAAAAATGTCACCTTTCAATTTTTGATTTAAAACATTAATCTACATTCATGAGCATTGTTTTTGATTAACTGAATTGTTAAAATTGCTCAATTCAAATTCTGTGTGTTTGTTGATGATTAAATAATTTTTCTCAGCACATATCACAATATTCTTGTTTTTTTAAGCATTGTTTGTGTGAAATTAGTCATTTTAATAAAACGCAACAGCAGGTTGTGAAAGACTATGTGCTACAAACACGGCTGGATTTCTGCGTATAGGTATGTCCTGAGGGGCCAATTATGACAAAATAATTTCAATGTTTTACACCCAAAATTTTATTATAAAAAGCACATTTTCTTTCTTTCTCTTCTTATGTTAAAAAAATGCACACACGTACAGTACAGATCAAACTCTTTCACAGAAATGTGTAAGCTCTGCCCTTGAGATCTGTTCAATAAATTGGATTTGCAACTGAAGAGATACATTACATTTCTCAGCATGGAGGAAAGCATTTCAATTTTTAAGATTAAATAGCACACATTAAATGGGATTAGCAGCTCTAAAACAAGCTAAATAATAAATTAACTAGTAAAATAAAAATAAACAGTATAAATTAAACAATATAAACAATAGGGCAGTGTTGTAAATTGAGGTGGAAGAGTACTTTAAAAACAGCATCAAATCAGTATTACCTTGGCAGTACAATAACGCACATATGTTCATGAATTGTAATAGATGTGTCATAATCTGCATGGTTAATAATACCAGTATTAGAAATGAATGTGGATGGTTAGATATTCTGTCAGTTCCAAGTCTTCCAGATGTCAAATTCATTTACAGTGCAATGGCAATAGTCCACAGACAACATATTGTGTCTCTCTAGATGATTCAAAGCAGTGTGGAGAGGCAGTGAAACAGTGTCCTCGGTGTACCTGTTTCTTAATGTAAACTGATACTAGTCGATGCTGGTACAGGATCTCATATGTGCAGTGTTGGATGTTGATCCTCATCTGTGGCTATAAATATTTACCTTATATTTATTCTCAATCTGAGCAAAAAGGCTCATTGGATAGTTGGACATCACAATGTTGGATGGCAGGTAAATTATTGTGGTCTGTTATTGTGGTCAGGCTGTTTTGGGTCACCATTGACTTCCATAGGGAAAAAACAACTATGGCAGTGTATAACCTACAGTTTGTATTAAGTATAAACGTATAGTTTGCAAATTATTTGTATGTGCTTTGTTACTAAATAATAAAGTGTTTTTTTAAATATTTTGCTCTGCTAAAGTGCAAAGGTCCAGTCTCCAGAGCCAGTAATCAAACAAGTTAATGATCAATGTAGATGTGTGTTGAAATGTTTGTTCAGAGATACCCTCTTCTGTTCTCTTAAAAAAAACACATAATGCAAAATACTGCATTTTTATCAGCGCAGTGCACATGCAGCTTTTCGCTTCAGACCCTTCGCCAATCGAGATTCCCTTGGCTGTATTGAAGTTGACGGTTGATCTACTGGATAGAGTTCCTGTGATCTTTTGCTCTCTCGTCTGGCAGTGTTTACTGGGCGGCTTTCAGTGGATCCTTTCAGTGGAGCTGGTGGCTTTATTCAAAGCCGGCTGTGCCCCTCCTCTGTCTGCTCGTCACTAATGGCGTCCCAGACCTCCTGCTCCAAACCCCGCAGAGGCACACGATGCTACACCAGCGGCCCAGGGGGAGGTGCGCCGCCCACAACTCAGGGACCAGCCAGAAACGCCCACAGTGCCATGAAGCATCCATGACACGGGTAGCCCGGAGGTGTTGGGGGTTGCTCTTTAGGGGACAATGACCTCTCTGTCCCCACTCCTGTAGGAGGGCCGGGAGCTTCTGGCTCAGCTGCCATCGGCCCACAGGTCTGTGGTACCCCAGGAAGAGCAATTTCTCACACCTCTGGGCCCAGTGCCTCGAGGTTCCCATCTGACCCAATGTTTCTTGTCTCCTCAGATGCTGACCCGGAGCACTGTGTCGCCCATGGAGGGTGCCCTCTCCGCTCTATGGCAGATGGGCATCCACATCCTCAACTATCTTGATGACTGTCTGATAATTGTTCACTTGAGGGATCTGTTGTGCATGCAAAGGGACATAGTGCTATGGCACCTCAGCCATTTGGGTCTTCAGGTCAACTGAGACAAGAGCAAACTCTCCCCAGTGCAGAGGATCTCTTATCACGGTATGGAGCTGGGCTCGATCGAAATGACTGCCCACCTCACCAGCGAGCGTGTGCAGGCCACGCTGAAATGCCTAGATACGTTCCGGCACAAAACAGCGTCCAAATCACTCGGCAGGGATGCACTGGCACACAGCTGGCCTCCTGTGCAAAATCATGGAGGACGAGGAGCAAGTCTGCTGGTAGCGCCTTACTTGCCCTCCCAGACCTGGTTTGCCGACATGTTCCTCATGTTCCTTGCGGCAGCCCCTCCTTGGAAGATCCCCTTGAGGAAGGACCTTTTTTCTCAGGGGATGGGCAGCATTTGGCACCCGCGTCCCGATAATAAAGACTATCTCTAGGCAAAAGCTCCCTCTACGAGGCAGGCTTACGCTCTGAGATGGGGTCTGTTCGTCGACTGGTGTTCCTCTTGAGGGGAGAGGACCCACAGAGATGCACTTTTGCATCTTTTCTGCAGGAGAAGTTGGAGCGTAGGCTGTCCCCTTCTACTCTCAAAGTGTATGTTGCTGCTATAGCATGCAGTGGAGAGTGCGTCCCTCGGGAAGCACCAACTCATCGTAAGGTCCCTCAGAGGTGTGCGTCAGGTTAATCCCCCGTGACCACACTTTGTACCCTCTTGAGACCTCGCCGTCGCCCTACGAGGCCTGCGGCAGGTCCCATTCGAGCCCCTCCAGTCAGTTGACTTGAAGTACCTCACACTGAAAACAACGCTCCTGACTGCACTGGCCTCCATCAAGAGGGTGGGGGACCTACAAGCCTTATCTGTCAATTAAGAGTGCCTAGAGTTCGGTCCGGCAAATTCCCATGTTATCCTGAGACCCCGGCCCGGCTATGTGCCCAAGGTTCCAACCATGCCCTTCCGCGATCAGGTAGTGAACCTGTAAGGAGTCAGGAGGAGGCAGACCTAGCCTCAGAGTTGTTGTGTCCTGTACTTACTTGTACCAGGGAGAGCCATGCCCTCATCCTATGACACCCAACACCTTCGCCAGGTTTTACGACCTCCGCGTAGAGTCCGTGTCCTCCCGCGTCTTCACTGAAGACAGCAGGTGAGCGAGAGACCGGCCGGTGCCGGCTTGCTGCACCATTCCTCCTGCCCCACAGTCGGCCCTAGAGCGGAGTAGCTCTGACTGTGTTCCTACTCGGTCTGCTTCGCCCTGTAGGTTGTGGCTACAAATCTCAATATTCCACAGTCAGCCAGAAGGCTGTTTTTCCCTTCAATTATATCCATACTCTTATCAAAATATTGAATTTCCTGAATTCCACATACAAGAATTGTGTGTTAAGTCATGTGCTCCGCTCACCCAACTACTTGCTTCAGTACAACTGGCAGCCCTGTGGTGCCCCAATCTGGCCCCCAGGGTGTTGGGGAAGGTTACGTGCAGGCTCTCTGCTGACAAACTTAAAAAGCCGCGTAACGTGGCCTCAAGGGTAATGGCCTGTTCCATGGGGGTTCCCATATGTAACGTCAAAGTGATTAGTTTGAAGAGGGTAACATCTATGTTACGAACGTAACCCACGTTCCCTGAAGGAAGGAACGGAGATGTTACACTTTTGTGCCTAGACTCTGAGGTCGCGCTGACACCGACTCAGTACTTCAGCAAAACCTGCATGTGCACTGCGCTCGTGCCCTCTTATACTCATGTAGTGATGAGGTGCACCTGAGCGCAATCAAGTGC
>JAUMHP010000200.1:28168-31997 GCA_032361065.1 Enteromius trimaculatus | reverse complement strand
CCCAAACTATGGAACAGCCTTCCTGATAACGTTCGGGGTTCAGACACACTCTCTCTGTTTAAATCTAGATTAAAGACATTTATATCACGCAATTCTGAGGAAAAGAAAGGCAGAATTACGAGTTGCAACAACCTTTATTTTTTATTCAGTGACGGACTTCCATACAATCCACTCTGTAATTGAAATTGACATGAGAATGAATTATGATGAAATTTTAGTGCTTTATTTAGAGTTTTAGTGCATGACATGTGATTCACAAACAACTGACTTTCATTTTAATGATTCAAAGAACGGTGAATTAAACTGTTCCTCCAGTTCCTCCAGTGGAAAAAGTCCATGTCCTGTTGTCTCTCACATATCTTTTGTTGTTCAGAGCTGTTTTGGACTGTAACTTGATCTGAGCAGATCTCTCTCCTGATCGGACCAGAACACTTCTTCACTGGAGGAAGAGTTATCATGGATTATAGACTCATATTTGAGTTAAAAACATCTTAATGCTGGATTACTTTGATCTTTTGTCTTCTCCAGATGTTAACTGTTGGACTGGAGTGCTGTGGACTCTCTTTTTGACGGCACCCATACACTGCATGAGACACATTTCACCAGTTTTTCATCTGTTTAAGGAAGTGGTTCTGCTCATTTCTTTGTGATTCCAGCTCTGTTCTTTGCTCTAGTACCATATGAAGACAAGAACATTGCCAATACAAGACGTTTGCTCTAATCTGTTTCTTTCTCCATTTGCTTCATCTCTCCGTGTTTTCTGCAGGCTCAGTCCTGGAAGTGTCACGGCTCATGTCCGAATGGAGTGCGCTCTTGTAATTGGAAATTTCAAATCTTTTGCAGCAGACTGAAGTAACAAACCAATTTCCCCACTGAACGCTGAGAAGAGTCGCTCAAGACGGCTATCTAAATGCAAATGCAGACGATTATTCCAAGAGCCCCGACACCAAATGAGGTTATTCCGTTCACTACAGGCCGCGTCACGCTGGAAATGGGCTTGTTTGAAATTCCCCTCAGGACATGAGAAGTGACCACAATCCTGGGAAATAATTCAATGATAGTCCACAGCGATGGAGGGTATCTCATACACATCAATCTGGGATTATGTCCTAACCAGCTGCAACAAGCAATGAGTGAAATTGCATTTAGTTGGTCACTGGTTTGTATTCCAGGAGGCTGATCCGTCCGTACTGAAAAGTCTTCTGAGCAAAGTATATTCGTCATCAGATACGGACCAGGAGAGATGGATCATGCAAGTTGAGAAATGCGGGATTTGGACAAAGTTTCTCATCACAATGATGCTGTCTGGAGAAACATCTCAGGAAAAGGTAGGCCTATGTGTTTTTACTTTTAAAGATATATTCAAACTTATTCAAACTAATGGTTGGCACTTATTTAAAAAAAATATTAATAAAAAAAAAATCTATATTACATTTTAAATGGTCCATTTACACAAAGACCAGAACTAAATACACTCTTGTTCAATTATTAAAAAAATAAATAAATAAATAAACATACTCCTCGTGCATGTCCTTTATGGTAATTTTTGTCTTATTCATTGTTTTATTGGAATCTTAATGTTTAAAGTGACTTTTATTTTTAAAATGATTTATTTTTTAAATAATTTAGAAAATTTGTATTATTTTATTATTCCCGGTTTTACAACGTTTGACATCAACAGCACGATTTGGGAAATGTTTTGTCCATTTTAAGAGGCCATAATTCTAACTTTAAATTATTTTTTAGTTGATTAGTTGTATTTTGATAAACTACTGCTAAAATTGATGCAGACACTTTTATTTTCTATGAAGATGCTTTGAGATGATTTGCTGTTCGAGACGAGAAGAGACTAGAGAGCTGCTGGTTTGGTTATTTTGACCAGTTTGTGTGTTAATCGAGCAGACCGAGAACATTTATTCCTAGTTTCCCTCAAATTCAACAGTCAATGACATCACGTCCTGTGTAAGATACATAACAACTCCAAACACAAACTTATGAACAGATGAGCTAATAAAGACATTTTCATAACTTGCTCATCTTGATGATAAACTCGACCGCTTCTTAAAGTAGCGTGTTATTAGCTAAACTTTACCTCAAATCTGTCCAGTCAGAATTCGCGCGGTTTTCAGTACCATAACGGTCACATGACGCCCTCCAGCGGTTTAACACAACACCCAAAATATTATTTATATACAATAATTTAAATATACCCCTAAAACCCGCAGGAAAAAAAAAACTTTTGTGGTGATATAACAACTATATTAATATAAATGGATTTTAACCAATACTCTACTGTTTTATACAACTATGGGTATATTATACCATACACAACAGTTTACTGTAGTAAACACTAAACACTACAGTAGTTTATCAGTTCACTATACAGTATGCTGTAGTATTTCTTAAAGTGTTGTAAATACTGTAATAAACACAGTAGGCTACAATACACTTATTTACTATCAATTACTATAGTATTTTTCATGTGGGTTAAATATGAACTTTCAATAATATTTCAATAATTTAGTAAATCAATAAATTCAGTAAACAACAAAAATATTATTCTGAACATCTGTGTGATTTAATTTATTCAGTTCTTAGCAAGGCATTGCCGTTATTGTTCAATCATATATTAAACCGTGATTCATTTTGTGAATTCTACTGTACAACAATAGCTACTGAGCCGGGAAATAATTATGATTTCAGCTTACATTAATTTTTTTAGCATTACAATTTGGTGTTTAATATATTAATTTAACATTTAATATCTAAAGAAAATAAAAAAGAACAATGTCATTTATAAAAATTAAAAAAAAATCAATTAATTCTAATCCAATTGTAATTGTGGTAATTATAAAATAAATGTACATTATATCATATAAAATATGAATATTACATAGTCCAAGAAATACAATTTGCAGAAAAATACAAGTTTATTTGGTTAAAACATCACCCAAAATAACACTGTTTAAATACACGTAACATGAGTATAAAACGTGAAAAATAAATGCAATAAGGTAAACATTTGTGGTAAACTACTATAGTATATTTCTGATTAATGCTTCTATCCCGCCACAACCATAAAACACAAGTCTCCAGCAGAATCATCATACGCTTCCCAGTAAAAATAGTGGATTAACATGTGCTCAGAAGAGCGTTCTCTGTGATAAACATCTGATTTGTGCTCATAAGAAGTTCTCTGCTGTCAGGCACTGAAGTGAAGACGTGCTGTTCTCCAGAGGTGTCCGTGATGATACAGTACCGTACCGTACGCTGGTGTGTGTCAGTCACATGAATCCAGAGCTGAGAACACAAACACACGCCACAGATTCCCACAATACTCCACAGCACAGGATTCATTCAAACCTACAGCTGATATATCTTGTACAGCATCTAAATGCGTCATGTTTACCCATTTTACAAATATTGTGTTTTCTGTCAGTTTTCTATAATAAATGTCCAAAATCTGATCAGACGTATGATTAGCAATTTCTCATCAGCTTCTATAATTTGTGAATCCTAATTTAGAAACAAAAATAGTAATTACCACAAGCTCCAATAACTGCTTAACTGAAAAAAAAGGCAAAGATATTAGTTTATTACAATATGTAGACATAATTAATGTGTAAGCCTTTTAAAAATATATGTATTTTAAGATTATGAGGATAAAACTTTATGCCAAAGTGATATTAATCACAACTGAGGAAATTAACAATAATAACAGTAATAATAGTAATTATTATTATTTATTACTACTACTAACAACAACAACTATTAGTACTATATAGTTTATTATCTGTGTTATTTATACTTCTGTTTATATTTTATGTTA
>JAUMHP010000200.1:8168-23168 GCA_032361065.1 Enteromius trimaculatus | reverse complement strand
TTCAACTTTTAAATCTTTATCAAATGTAAAACTTTCTCCAAGTTTAGATTAAAATAAGTATTTTAAATGTGGTCTCAGACTTTTATATCCACCGAGTGTTTTATATAACTATAGATATACGTACAATTAGGACTTTTTTCTTAATTCCGACTGATAAATCAGATATTTGAATTATGATTTGGAACATCATTTTTATTTTTTATATTTACAGTTTTTATTAATATTTTAAAATGTGCTTTGATTTTTATACTTTAAGTTTTCGTTTTAATTTAAGTACAAAATTTGTAATTTTACGTATTTTCTGTCGTTTTACTTTTTTAATATCATTATGTAGGTTTAATTGTTTTTTTATCTAATATTAATATTTTATTTTATTTATATTAAATGTTTTAATGGTATGCTAATATGTATTAAAGTAGCATACGTGTATTAAAATTGACAATTCAGATGTATTCCATTCAGATACATAAATCAGATGAATGAATTACAATTTATAAATAAGAATATAACTGAAATGATACAAATAATTGGTAAATGTATTCAAATTGATAAATCAATGAAATGTTTTCAAAACTGAAGTCGGATCAACTTCTTCAGATTGATCATTCATATTTTTCCCTAAATGCTCAAATACAAATATTCAGATTTACAAATCAGATCAATGAATTCAAACAGACAGAGAGATAAATGTGTTCACACTGACTGAATAATCAGATATGAATTCAGATTGATAATTCAGAATGAGAAATGCATTCCGATGGCTCATTCAGATACACGGATAGAAATTGGATAAATGTATCTGATTGTAACTGATTCAGACTGATATAATAGATATATTTCATCACATTGGTTAATCAGATGTTTGTTTATAGATTATTAAATGAGGCGGGGGCGCGCTCGTCAGGTCGGGACACTCCCAAGCGCGCTCACGCCAACTCACTCCCAAACTTCACAAGCCACAGAAACGAGTAAAGACTCGGAAAAGGGAATAAATCGATCGCAAACGTACCATCTGTCGAACCACATCAGAAGAAGCCATTTGCGCGCAGAAAACAGCGATTGCTGTATGCAAAAAAATCGGATCGCTTTCGGATGAAAGTCAAAAGTTGCCTCGTCCAATAATTTCCAGCTGACACGCCACTGGGACAAGTCCTCTACCATTCCAGCGTCTCTGAGAGGGGTCACGGTGAATCTGAGTTGATGAAGCATAACGACTTCAAATATCAAATACATTAGCGAGCTCTTTCTTAAAACTACTCCTTGATTTAACCCGAATGGACGCCATAAATCTCGCAAGGGTTGATCAATTAAACCCCCTACAGCTCAATGGTGTTCCAACCTCCCCTTGTCCCAACAAAGTGGTATGTTCCAACCTGGTGTAACTGGAATCCATTTTGGCTCAACGCGGAGCCGCTTCCCACGTAACGCCGGGCGCGCTTGAGCCCAAATGACCGCCACTGTAATCCAGTTTCGAAGCAGGGATTCTGTTCTCCAACTAGAGTTGCTAGGATGCCAACATCACCTTCACAAGCTCTACCGACCCCTATCTGACACATTCAGTACTCAATCTCATCTACAGCCTAGTTTTAATACGAGACGCGATGCGTTCACCAGCGCACGGACTAACGAGATATAAACCTGTCAAAACGACACAGGCGCGTTAGACGCAGAATTGCGCATTCGCTTATTTATTATTATCATAAAATATGATATAATGGCGACGGAGTGCACGCAAGAATCCGTCCTGGACTTTCTATTGGAAAATGGGGGGCGTGTGAAAAACAAGGACTTGGTCGCGCATTTTAAAGTCCTTTTGAGCAGCGAAGATACGAAACGAGCCGTGCTTAAAGAGAGATTTAAGGGTTTTGTGGACAATATCGCCTACGTGAAGCAAGAAAACGGGGAGAAAGTGGTGTGTTTGAAGAAGAAGTACAGATACCCAGAGATGCGCGGCGGGCACGCGCAGGATGAGAAGCCCGATGATGAGGATGAGGAGCTCAACAGAGGAATGAATGCATTGCATTTAGAAAAGAACATCAAGGTGCATGAAGAAATCAGTGATCTGAATCCTAAATCACAGGAGGTGAAGGCTGTGAGAGATGCTGGGGAGGAGCTGAGTGTGTCTGACATCGCACTGATTGAGAAAGACTGCGAGCTCTCAGCTGCGAAGGATACTGACAGAGTGCATGGGAATGATGTAATAAAGCCGAGCGCTCCCGAGCTCTCTAATGCTCAGTCAACAGGAGAAGAGGAATCTAGGGCAGAGCTGGAGGCTGGAGTTGGCAGAGCTTCTGTCACGCCACAGGTCATCATTAGTAGACGGAGAACATCGAGGGGATCTCAGCGGAGTCTGCTGGGCTCTTCTGAGGATGGAGCACATGAGGCACAGAATGAGGAGGGCAGCACCCCAAAATGCAGCCGCAAGAACTTCATAGAGCTCATGATGAGCAGTTCTCCACAGGTGGGACAGGTGTTAATGCGTGAACTGGAATCAATGCATGTGATGATAATAATAATGGAAATACACATAATGCATGTAATGTAGTGTAAAAGCACATAAGTCATAATGCAATGTAATAAATAAATAATGCAAAAGCAGAAAATAATAATAATTATGCACGTTATGCATAGCCTATGTTTATTGCAAAATCACAAAATGCATGTTATATATAATGCATATGCACATAATGCATATTTAATCCAAATGTATGTAATGCATACAACATATAATGCAAATGCACGTAATGGATTTAATAAATATTAATGTTTACATAATACATTTGTGTGTATTTATTACGAATATATAAATACACACACATACACTATGTTTAAGTATAAAATTATTTTTCTTATAAACATGCATGTGTGTATTTATGTATGCATTATAATGCAAATGTACATAATGGATTTAATAAATAATGCAAAATCATATAATGCACGTAATATTTATGCTTAAAATGTGTATAATTTCTATGTAATGAAAATACCCTTAATGCAAATTATGTATACAGTGGAAATACACATTATGTAATAGTGAAAATGCAGATTATTCTCATATTGCATATAATATATAATTGATTTGCACATTATGCATAAAACATATAATGCAAAATCACATAATGCATAAAATATACTGGACAGTGCATGTGCACGTAATGCATATAATCATATAATACATGTAATAATTATTATGCTTATAATAATAATAAATAGGTAATAATAATTGAAGCAAAATCGCAAATGAACATAATGCATTCAATAAATAATGGAAAATCACATTATGCATAAAAAATATAATCTAAATGTACATAATGCATACAATATATAATGCAAAATTTCATAATGCATATCATTTATATTCCAAATGTACATAGTCCATGCTTATAAGATGTAATGCGTGTGCAGGTGAGGCGCTCTCTGGTGCTGCGGAGCTCTCAAGGGCAGCTGTCAGCCAGAGCGTGGTCAGTGGACGAGGACTTGGTAACTTTAGACCCGCTGGAGCACGAGTGGATGATGTGTACGGCAGACGGTGAGTGGGACAGTCTCCAGCGGCTGCTCGAGTGTGAGCCCACGCTCATCTCCAAGAAAGACTTCGTCACCGGTTTCACGTGTCTGCACTGGGCGGCCAAGCAGGGCAAGCACGAGCTCATCGCCACGCTGCTGGATTTCGCCAAACGCCACGGTGTCAGCTTCAACGTCAACGGCCGGTCCAGCGCCGGCTACACGCCTCTGCACCTGGCAGCCATGCACAATCGCATCGAGGTGATGAAGCTGCTGGTGGGAGAGTACGACGCAGACGTGGAGGTCAGAGACTACAGCGGGAAGAAAGCGGCGCAGTACCTCCGAGCCAGCATCACGTGTGACATCAAGGACATCATAGGGTCCTGTGTGAGCCCTGACACGGAGAACGCCTCCGGAGCCGGCCGATGGAAGCTTCCTAGAGTCCTGCAGACCAACCTCAACCCTCTGCGCTTACTGAACCCCCCCGAGGAGCCCGCGGCCGACGGACAGCCCAGGCCCCGCTCTCTGTACCGCAGGTCCTCCATCGGACGCATCAGACTCCAGAGGAACCGCTTCAAGACGCAGATCGTCCACAGCACCTCCTTCAGAGAGAACGAGGAAGGAGAAGACTCCCTCAAGAGCCCCGTCAAGTCCAGACCCATATCCAATCTCTTCGGCTGAGACCGAAACCTGAATCATAGAGACTTCGTTACAGCTGCTGGTGGTGCAAAAATGATAGAAACAAATGAAAAATATATAAAAACAGGTTAAAATAAATCCATAGTGTGGAAATTTTAACAGTGAACAACACTTCTACAGCATTTATTAGCCACTAGTTAATGATCGTTTCATCAGTTACTAATGCAGTTTAAATGAAACCTTGTATTTGTTAACATGAATCAATGCACTGTGAACTAACATGAACAAACACTATAAATATATATTAGTGCTGTCAAACAATTAACTGCATTCAAAATAACATATTAGTGTTTACATAATACATGTGTGTGTATTTATTACGAATATAAGAATACACACATACACTGTTTAAGTATAAAGGTATTTTTCTTATATGCATGCATGTGTGTATTTATGTATGCATAGTAAACACACCGTGCACACGCTTATGTATTATGTAAACAGAAACGCTTATTTTGGATGCAATTCATTGTTGGACGGCACTAATATAAAGTTTATTGTTAACATAGTAAAAGAAGCACAATCATGGAATAGAGGTGAAATGTTTTACATGTATTTATCATATTGATTGATTCTTTATGCATGAAAATATATACAGTAGCTGCTTTTTACATATTTAGGTTGAATGAGCAACTGGAACCGGTTTTAATGCAATCATCTCCTTTATGAAAGTTATGCACTGCTGTTTTATTACAGCGATGAAACAGATGTAGATGTAACGTAGGTTATTTAGCTTTGATATTTTCACGGATGCACTTTGTGTTTATGATGATGTTCTTCTGTTTCAGTTGCTGTGCCTTTACCGATGCTCTTCCAGAAGCAGGAGTGTGTGTGTGTGTGTGTGTGTGTTCCTTTAATAACCCATGAGGCGTGAGGCAGTGCACTTTCCTGCTGATCAAAGTAGTTTTTAGCGATCCGAATACTAAACACTAATCCCAAATGAGCATTCTCTTTAAAAGTGCCTCTACTGATCGCTTCTGGCCCGTCTCCCTGAAGATGAGGTTCCTCACTAACTGTTGAAGCTGACTGGATGTTTGTGCTTCCTGAAGACAATGTGAGTGTTTGCTGTTGCTAGGGTGTTCCAGCTGGTTGCTAGGTGATGTGGTAGCATCTCAGTGTTGTGCTCGTTCATGCAGCAGTGATGATCCTGACCTGGCCGTCAGCTCTTAAATTACAGCCGCTCTCCATCTGCTGCCGGTGCGTTATTCCTCTGACGGCGAGACTTTCCAAACCGGGTCGGGGTGTTTGTTTGGTGTCACACACTTTCATTTCGTTTCTTTCTCATGAAATCTGATTCAGCAGACACGGGTAATAAAGGAAAGCAGGTACGGCAGCTTCTTCTGGCTGGGAGATATAAACATGGTGTTTCTGACACTTGTCTGGACACATCCTCACCGTGTTTTTACTCAACAGCGTGCATTTGTCTTTGATTTATCAAAAATAAACCGCACTTGGAATAAAGAGTGTCATGTTATTGGCTGCTAAGGATTATATAATGATTCTGATAAAGTTATGCTGATTAAATCAAAAGTAAATGCATTATGCAGAGTTAATAAACTATTTGGCAATTCATCTTTTAATATTTATCATACCCTTTTTTAAAACTTAATGGAAAAAAAATAGGACATCAGTGTGATATTATTGTTTCAAATTAATATAAATGTATGAAATTAAAACTCAGGGATATTCTTTTATTGTTGTTCAGTCCTTGACTACATAAATATCATACTTTTGCTGGCGCCAGTAGGGTTTTTGCACAAACATGTTGGCACAAAGCATCGTGGGTAGGTGACGTTCTGTGTTTTTTCACCTGATTGTGCCTCAGTCGTGTAAAGAGTTAACAAACACGCTCTGATTAAACAGATTATGACCCTGCTTGGTGTATTCGGGTTATTTTTGAATGTTAAGAGTTTGAGATATTGCTCTGGTCACAGATCTGATTATATTCTGTGTGCTGCTGTCAGTCTTATTCTTGAACTGTTAGTGCTTCCATACTTGATTAACTCCTTCAGAAGACGTGAGAGGGGTCAAGACCTGGATTCTGTTTCCTTCAGAGATTTACTGCAGATTAACATTGTTTCCAGCTTTATTTCAGCATCAGACCTCGTACACTTCAAATAGTTAGAATTAGTCAGAAATAAGAGGATTTTCTGTCCCTTAAAATGCTTTTAGAGAAAAATATTTTAACAAGTTATTTTTTGAAAAGGTTTCTAGTTTCTAGGACAGATTATGCATAATATATATATATATATATATATATTAGCATTTTATTTTTTGTTTTTCATTGTATTTACCATATTTTAATTTTTTGATCATTACAGTATTTTATCTATTATTTTTACTATTATTACATCAGGATCTGAGTGTAACTTTATTTTCTGACATCAACAAACTAATTTTTTTTTTTTTTAATTTATTTTTATTATTTGATCATTCCAGTTTTAAAGGATAGATAACAACTTATTTGGGTCTCTTTAACAATTTGCTTAATTATACATAAAAAGGTGTATTTTCCACCCAAATATCTTTATTCTATGTTATTTTATTTTATTATTATTATTTTAATTTGTTTTATTTTTTATGTTATGTTATTTTATTTTATTTAATAACATTTTTTATTTTATGTAATTTTATTTTATTTAAATCATTTATTATTTATTAAGATTATTTCATTTTGATCTGAGAGTAGCTTTATTAACATTAACAAACAAACTAAACCCATTTTTCTTTATGAATTCAGAGTAAAATGGCCATTTATCACAAACGCAGTCCAGCTGCAAGTTAAACATTGACTTTATAATAAATTATGTAGAATGGTTTTAAGAAATATTTCTAGTTTATTTGTGTCCTTTTTGTTTATGTTAAGATGTTACATGGTTTCTAAATTGTTTTCCACCCAAATATTTAATTTCATTTAATTTAAAAAGTTTATATTTCTATAAAGACAGTAATTTTGTGGCTGAGCTGCAGGTCGAAAAGTGACCACCTGAGGACAGCAGAGCTCTTCTGTGACTTCCGGTGGCTGTGTGTGACGTATGCGGAAGCGGCCAGCGGCATCATGTCCGTTTGTTTCAGCTGTGCGTGGACTGCTGTTGTTATTGATGCTTCAGTCCAAACTATTCAGAGAGGTTAGTAATCACTCACACGTCCTTATCTCAGCTAGTAAGGCGAGTTTAACTGCGCTAACCCGCGGTGTGTGTCCATCATCCGGGTCAGTGGCGGTTAAACCGCTAAACGAGCTTCACAAATCAATAACTCATCGATAACCTGCACATCACCTCATCTCTGCGCCTGTTTTCATTAAAATTTCGTTAATACTTCATAATCAGAGCCACTGCTCGAGACCAGATGATGCTCCGTCACCGAGGAGCTCTTTATTATTAATATATGCACAGTTACAGTAGTTTACCATGATTTACCTCGTTTATTACTGTAGTAAAATCACGATCAGCTCAGTCAGAGTCTCTCTGGGATTTTCTGAGTTATTTGAGTCCTTCTCTTTGATGACTGATGCTCAAACGTTTCATTGGCAAATAACTGTAAAGTACTGTAAAGTTTTTATTTAGTTAAAAGTTTCTGCATTTTATTTACTGTAAATGCTTTTAATTATTGTAGTTTTAGTTATTACTGATAATATCACTGATTCAGATGAAGTTTCATATTTATGTTTAGTTCAGATTGCTTTACAGTAAAAGAGTTTATTCACAAAAAAACAGATAATACCGTTTTTTAAATCATATTTTGATTGTTTTATTGTATTTGTTGGCTGTATTTTTGATTAAATGTTAGTAAAAAAATTTTAAGTCAAAATTAGAAAAATTGAAACAATGTAACAATATTTTGAGTAAAAATTCAAACAAGAAGTTTATTCTGTCGTGTATATATTAAAACATATAAAAGAATAAGGATATTACATTTTAAATGAGAAATAAAAATAAATATATACTGACAAATGGGCAAAACCTAGGATAATAACAAATTTAAAAAGTGTAAAATTACAGCTAATTAGTATCTGGGGTGAAATTAATTAGTCTTTTAATGTGTCATAAATTAATTTTTGTTGTAAAGATGCCTGGTAAGATTGTTACACTGAAATATGTTTTAGTGGGAAAATTTTTGCCTCAGAAAAATTTTATTTAAACCAAAAAATTGTTAAGTAACTATTTAAAGCAGCGTTACACTTATTATTTTTATGGTTAAACCCTTTTTCGCCTTTGACCCATATATGTATATATTTATATTAAAGTAATTGATGTTATAAATATGTTTAATTTCTAAAAATAAAATACATTTTTTAATATATACATGCATATGTTTGTATTTATTATATATATATATATACACACATCACACACACACATCATGTGATTTATTTTATTTGATATGTGTTTAATCATTTGACAGCACTAGTTATTTTTAACCTAGTTAAAATAACTGGAATGCACTCGTTAACTCTTTAATTATTAATCAGGGTTATAACATGTCTGGCTTTATTCTTAACTGTTTTGATTAATTGAAGTGTGTGTGTGTGTGTGTGTCAGCAGCGTTGGGCTGAAGCGTCTCCAGCATGACGTCAGTGGTGAGCGACACAGCCGAGGCGGTGGACCTGTGTCCCGAGCTCCACCTCTACCTCAAACCCATCGCCCGGCTCACGGTCAGCGTGGCTCTGCCTCACCTCAAGACGCCCGGCAAGTCCATCTCCAACTGGGAGGTGATGGAGCGCCTGAAGGCCATGGTGCATCCGGAGCAGTTCTCCTCGCTGCGCATCTCCAAGAGCACCATGGACTTCATCCGCTTCGAGGGCGAGGTGGAGAACCGCAGCGCCGTCAGACGTTTGCTGGCCAAGCTGGAAGCTAAGAGCATCAAGCTGAGCGGCTTCACGGACGTGCTGAAGATCCGCGCCGTCGAGCACAAGACCGACTTCCCCACCCGGCACGACTGGGACTCCTTCTTCAGAGACGCCAAGGACATGAACGAGACGGTTCCCGGAGAGCGGCCCGACACCATTCATCTGGAGGGACTGCCCTGCAAGTGGTTCTCAGCCAAGGTACAGCCTTCTATTTAAACGTTACTCAAAGTGCATGTGTAATCAGCTGAGCTGATGAAGTGTGTGTGTTTGCTGACCGCAGGACAGCGCTCCGGACAGTGCTCCGGACAGACCCTCAGAGGCGGCGCTCCGGACGGTCTTCCAGCGCTTCGGGAAGATCCGGAACGTGGATATCCCGATGCTGGACCCGTACCGCGAGGAGATGACCGGGAAGAACTTCAACACCTTCTCGTTCGGAGGACACCTGAACTTCGAGGGCTATGTCCAGTATCAGGACCACACGGGCTTCGTCCGAGCCATGGACTCGCTCCGGGGCATGAAGCTGATGCTGAAGGGAGACGACGGGAAGGCCGTGGCCTGCAGCATTAAGGTTCACTCACACACTTACCTTTTTATGCATCCTGTTTTTTCCTGGATTCTGTTTCATGAATGTAGTCATCAAAAATCAAGTCTAATTAATAAAAATCAAATTCTCCTTTTTCTTTTTTAATTTTAAATAGATTTTAATAAATAATCAAAAGGCATGTCTGATAAAAGGCAGATCAAACGTCTGTCTTTTAATAACATTATTGGTACTCTTTACAGTAATGTGCATGAGTTATCTATTCAGTCAGCATGACTAAAGAACAATCCTTCTATAGCTTTTATTATCTCCGTTACTAATGCATTATTAAATTCAAGTTGTACTTTTTTCTGCTTCAATTTTAATTAAATACATTTTTTTTGAATAATCCGAAAGCATGTCTAATAAACAAAATATGAAATTGATCTTTTTTAAAATAACATAATGATTATTATTGTTTTTAATTGAAACATATTTATGTTATATAAATGTCTTATTTCAGGGATTTAGTGGTGATCAAAAAGCATGTCAAATTAATTAAAATCATGACAATTTAGTGGCAATTCATTAAAAGTCCAACAAAAATGTTTTATTTTTCCCCAAAATCCTTTTTTATGTTAATTAAGTTCTATTTAAATGTTGATAATGAAGAGGCATGTCTAATCAGCTGATTTAAGAAACTCTTTTTTTTAACAATAGGATCTTAAGCTTAGTTTTGTTCTGGATTCAGTCGGAATGATTTTAGTAATTGATCAGACATTGATTTAACATAATGTTTTTGTACAGGTTTAAAGTGGACGTGAGCTTGAGTGTGTGCTGTACTTCATGAACTGCTTTTGTTGTAGGTTTAAGTCTGTAAAGACTGGGTTTCTCAGAAGCAGGTCTGATATTGAGTCGGAGTTAATGAGAGGAGTGTGTTCAGCTGACACTTCAATCACACCGCACTTTAACCCGCTTTAATTAATGAGTTCAGGGATTATTCAGCGGAGCAGAGAGATGAAATGAACTCTCACAAAGCCTGTCAGGAGCTCACATCACATTCTACACGAGGACCATCAAGCCTGTTTGAAATACATTCACTTTTCTTTTGACAGAATTAAGCACATCTTACCCAAAATTCTTACTAGAATTGGAAAAATCCTAAATATTTCACCAGTTGCTCCTCAAATCATGTATTTCTACACTGGGTTGTAATGTGGGTTCACACCACTGGAGCACACTGATCTACATCAGCTCATATATATGTGTGTGTGTGTGAGTGAGCATCTTCTTCTTTTGGGAAACTCCTGGAAGTTTGAAATGTTGTTATTTTAGTATTATAATAGTTTAATCTGTTTATTAAATTATTTTAGCACTTCAATTTAAAAACAAAATACTACATTAATGCTGTAAAAATATAACGACTGATTGAGAATGAGGTGTTTTTGTGATGACGAGCTCTCAAGCAGTCAATTTGGAGGATGTTGACTCTGAAGGTGTGTGTCCTCAGGTGACCTTTGACACGACTAAACACCTGAGCGATTCATCGCTGAAGAAGCGTCAGCAGGAGCGTCTGAAGCTGCAGGAGCTGGAGAAACAGAGAGAAGAG
The DNA here is from genome assembly GCA_032361065.1 of Enteromius trimaculatus. Lineage (NCBI taxonomy): Eukaryota > Metazoa > Chordata > Actinopteri > Cypriniformes > Cyprinidae > Enteromius > Enteromius trimaculatus. Next base: position 11,990 of record JAUMHP010000200.1, on the reverse strand, counting down.
CAGAAGCGCCGAGAGAAAGAAGAGGAGGAGCGACGCAAAGAAGAAGAGAGGTACTGCGTCCTGCTGCTCCGACAGAAACACTGAGATCATATTCAAACTAAAACACTAAACGCACTTTAATTCTGAGCGTGACTCCACATCCTGCGCTCCACTGGTTAATATATTTGATTTCCATTGGTAATGTTTGTTGTCAGCACATTTAACGATGTAAAGAACAAAGTATTTCATTAAAGATTATTTAATTCTGTGATTTTGTGATGGTGTTTTGTTTGTATTCCTGTCATGTCTTCCGTTATGAACAGTTTTTGTGTTTCAGGAAGCAGCGAGAGCAGGAGGAAGAGGAGAAGGAGAAGAGGAGAGAAGAGAAGCTGCGCAAACGAGAGCAGAAGCTGAAAGAGAAGGAGGAGAAGAAGACGCAGAAGAAGCTGAAGAAGCAGCAGGAGGAGGAGCAGAAGAAGCTGCAGCTGAAGATCTCCATGGAGGAGCGCAAGCTGCTTCTGGCTCAGAGGAACCTGGAGTCCATCCGACTGATAGCAGAGCTGCTGAGCAGAGCCAAGGTCTGTACGGGGAGCAACAACAATCTAAAGCAATATTACGCTCAGTATTATTATTATGGTTAAGCACTCTTTTCATCTTTGACCCTCATGCGTTTTGATTAATAGAAATGATTAGAATTGATCTGGTGATTGAGAAGCTGTGTGTGTTTCAGATCCTGAAGCAGCAGCAGCTGGAGCAGCAGCAGGCGGAGCGCAGACGTCTGCAGCAGCTGGAGGAGCGCAGGCGGCTGCAGGAGGAAGAACTGCACCGGGTGGAGGCTGAAAAGGCCCGAACGCTGGAGCTGCAGAGGAAAGAGCGCCAGCTGCGAGACAAACTGCTGGGAAACCTGCTCAAGAAGAGCACCACCGCTGACGACATCCATCTGGACCTGCAGATCTGTGCTGCGCAGACACAGACGCAGCACACAGAGGCTGGAGGAGCTACGAAGCAGGAGAAGCGGAGAGAGAGCGAAGCAGACGGAGACAGACGGCGCAGGCGCAGTCGGAGCAGACAGAGACGCAGACGCAGCAGGAGACACAGCCAGAGCAGCAGCAGCAGCAGTCGCAGCCGCAGACGCTCTCGTCACCGATCCAGACGACACTGAGACTAACACCTCCAGGTCACCTCAGCATACAGCACAACACAGAAGAGTGAACGATTCAGGGGCGTTAAGAGTTTTATGCCACAGCAGATTATGCTTTTGTGCCGTTGTTGTTTTACAAGCCTTGAAAAAACATTTTTCCCCAGCAAAAAATGTTGCCTATTTAAGGATTATAAAGATTTTTTCTTTTTTAAAATTTATTATTTTTTTGATTTGTTTTATTCTTAATTATTTATTAAAAATTCATACATTTTCAATACATTTTTTACTATAGTTTTTTTTGTTTTTTCTAGCAAAAAATAAAGAATATCCTGTTTTAGGACCATTAAGTTTTTCTTTCTTTCTTTTTATTTTATTACTTTTTAATATTTTTTTAACACTAAATTTGGCTGTAAAATTAAAAAAGAAATGGCATGATGAATAAATGCCTGAGATCTGAAATATAATTTTGTTTTATTTGAACTGATCAGAACATTTCACGTCATGATAATGTCAAAACTACACAGTCGCTAACATCAGGCCTCATCTAATATAACTCCTGTGTTTCTTCTGCTGCGGGGTGAAGTATGACCTGGATCTGTTTCTGGACCGGGGACAGGTTAACATGTTTCTGTGGGTCTGTTCTTCAGGTTCCAGACTCCAATCCTCGCTTCGTGACTTGAATCTGAAGTTGTAGAAAGTGTTATGAGACTTTAATATGATTTGTGTGGTTTTGTGTAGGAATAGGAAGGTTTTAACGGGAATACAGCGTTGTTTTCCTCCTCTGAAGACGTTTGTGATTCTCAATAAAGCAGTGCTTTGGATCCCGCTCGTTTTACTCTTCATCAGATTTTCTTTTCTTTTTTTCTTTAAAATTCCATGCTTTTTTAATAAAATGTTTCTTTTGGAGTGAACTAAACTTTAATATGTTTTAAAGCACAGCAGCAGAATGAGTTTCTGAGTCGGGTTCATTAGTGTGATTGCAAGGTGGGGATGATCCTGTTGTTTTGCTCCGTCTGCTTCATTCGTTCGTTCTCTCTGAACAAGCAGCTTCTTTGAGAGTTAAAGCAGGTGTGTGTGTTCAGTCTGGACGCTGATAATCTGTGTAATCTGATTATGTGTGTGTAAGAGCCTGTGTTTCTCAGCGCTTCACACACACGCCGCTGGTCATGGCCGGAGAAGAGTCGTATCCGAGGAAGATCCTGCAGTACATGGAGGGGTTCCTGGTGTCGAAGGTACGATCCGTCTTCTGTAATAAAACACAGAGCTTACTCTCACGGCTGCATTCATCTGAACAACACCGTTACAAAACTGTGAAATGTTATTCAAAACAACCCTTTTCTATGTCAGTATGTTTATTTCTGTCAGAAGACATTCATAGTGTTACTAAAGATTTCTATTTCAATTAAATGCTGTTCTTTAAAACTTTATTCATCTGTGAATCCTGGTTTTCACAACAATATTGGACAACATCTTGTGTTCAGCACTGATAATAATCAGAAGTGTGTGTTGATCAGTAAATCAGTGTATGATTATGATTTCTGAAGATCATGTGACACTATTAGATGTGATGTGATGGGGCTTTTCCAAGCTAATACTCATTCATATCAAGGGCGTATGTTTGACTGTGACATCGGTGGGAACATAACAGCAGACAACTCCTTAAATATGAAGAGGTCAGACACCAGCTGAATGAGTTCACTGATGTTCATGGATGTGATTAGAAACGAGTCAGTGTGTCTTCAGTGTCACTTCTCTTTCTGTGGATTGTTTGACTAATCAAAAGAGAATAGAGGGAAATATAGAAATCCGTTTTCTTTATTAACACTATGAGGTTTGTCAGTGTAAGAATCTGATGTACTGTAAATAAATTCAATCTTTATCAGCTGTTTCAGTATGTTGACATAGTTTTATAAGTATTTGTCCGTTCAAGCGCATGAAGAAATGAAAGAGAGTTTTCTGTGTGTCAGGCTCTGTTCAGTGCGTGTGAGCTGGGTGTGTTCGAGCGTCTGCAGGGCTCTCAGATGTCTGTGTCTGAGCTGGCTCTGGCTCTGGGCTGTAGTGAGGACGGGACAGAGCGTCTGCTGAACACCTGTGTGAGTCTGGAGCTGCTGACCGCTAACACTGACCCCTGCGGGACAGGTGACGCACTGCAGCACACACTCCACAAGATCACACACATCTGACCACTGCGCAAATCATATCTGTGTTAGAATGAATTACAAATATTACACTAACATATATTTTACAAATATAAAAAGAGACATGTTCAAAAATGTTGTTACCAGTGTTTTTTGTGTAATACTATTCTAGTTTTTATTCATATTTAGAATAAAAAAAAAAACGTTTAGTTTTAATAATTTTATTGTTTGTTTTTATTATTGAATGTATATATAAGGTTTTTTATAAATGTTCATTTCATTTTCAGTTATTTAGTGTTCGTTAAATATATTTATACTACGGGGCCGTTGAATGCTTGAATCTGATTGGCTGACGGACGTTCTGAGGTGTGCAGTTATTTTCAGGGAAACGCACAGCGAACGTAGTTCCAGGCAGCTCTCTTAACCGCTTTACAGTTCCATATCACTTCGCATAGTTAACTGTAATAATCACACTCACACAGAAACATGTTGTCAGCGCTGCCCTGACGATTTGATCAGCCTAGTGTAGCAACTTAAAGACTACACATGACATTTCTCACTAGC
>JAUMHP010000199.1:15522-26130 GCA_032361065.1 Enteromius trimaculatus | reverse complement strand
GAAACAGAGCACATGGAAAGCAAAACAGACATCACATGACACGGAACTAAGAACTAAACAAAACCAAGGATGTTACAATCAGCACTGTTCCGTTGTTATTATTATTAGCAGATATGATTCCTGCAGGGTTAGACATTGTAAGGACTAATATTTTAAAGCATGGCAAAACCAAACTTATTGTACTATTTACTGCAAGTACAGTATCCATTAGGGTTTTTATTATTATTATTATTATTATTTTGATGTAGTACTTCAGCTTTATCTTATTTCAGTTATTTCAAGCTTTTTATTAATAACAACTCTTGGTATGTGTGAGCAATAGCAACAAATCATGATTCACTGCAGTGACAAAAACTAATATATCATAACATAATAGTATAACTTAATGTCCATTTTTCCACACTACATCTTGCTGTTTCAATATAAATATGTTAACAAGACACACAATGTTCTTGTTAAGCAATTCCAGTGGGTTTAAAAGCAAAAACAGCATTCTGGGATGCATTTTCTTTGCACTTTCAAAGTGATTATTGTGCACTGATACATGGAAGTATTGGTAATAAAAGGTAAATAACTACTCAGACTTAATTTTGGATTAAGGTAGGGCTGGGCAATATATTGCACGATGTGTTCATGCGTATCTCATCAGTAAAATCACTTACAAGCTACGCAATATCACGTTCAATATCGCAAATGAATCTCCTGTGAAACCGAATGCAATATTGCCTGGCTTGTGCGATATATTGCCCAGCCATAGAATAATGTAAGGTTTAGGTTCAGGGTTGATAGTGTATGAAATGTGTTGCAACTGTATACACAATTATTTATGAAGTATACAACTAAATATATTATAGCGAATTGTCGCTAGTATGTCTTGTAATGTTTTGCTAACTTGATCTTGATAAAAAAAACAAAAAAAAAAACATAACTATTTTAAGGATTGTGGTCATTTTTCAAAAGATATATATATATATGAAATAACCCTTAACATAAAAAGTCAATGTCTGTTATTAATATGTGACCCTGGATCACAAAAAATAAATTAATTAATTAATTAAAAAAATAAATACATTTTGAAAGTACATTTTTCAAAGCTGAGCTTTGCACATCATCTGCAAGCTGAATAAGTAAGCTAGCTATTTAATAGCATGTGACAATATTGGGATGAGATGAACTAATTGAAATCTGATGGTCCCAAAAAAATCTAAATATTGAGAAAAATCTCCAAAAAATCCAATGTCCATTGTAGTTCTTAGCAATGCACATTAGTAATAAAATATTAGGTTTTGATATATTTATGGAATATGATCTACTTAATATCCTAATGATTTTTGTCCTAAAAGTAAAAATCATCTTGACCAATACAATGTTATATTTGTGGCTGTTATATAATTACACAGTGACAAGGACATCATAGAATAAAGTGTATCCCATGGCATGAACTTACAAGTGAACAAATTGCACATTGAGAACCTAAGCAAGTCTTACTGGCTGTATTCCTTACATATAGTCATGATAGTCATCATTTTCAAACATCTGGCTTTTGGGGACACAAACAAAAACAAGTGTTTGTGTATTTGTTTGTAGAGCTCATATGATGTAGAAATGGTGAGGTGTTGAGAAGTGGAGCAGGGTTTGAGAAGGTCTGGCAGATCTACAGTCACAGGTCCCAGTCTTCCTAAACGCAACTATAAATATAAAGATGTGCAACAACTCCTTGAAGGAGAAAGCCAAGATTTCACTGCTCTCTCTCTCTCTCTTTCTCTCTGTCAGCAGTATTTTCGTGTGGGGAGAGGGGCTGTTCTGCTAGTACTGTCCTGTCCTCTGTAAATAAGGCGTCCTCATTCTGTCGCGAGGAGGAAAAGGAGCGTTTGACTACAATGGGCTATTATTGGCCATCATAGAGATGAGACAGACTCTCAGGGGAGCACAGCGCACTTTTCTGAACTGGAAACGTCGGCTGCGTCTCACTCTGTCTCTCTCCCAGCGGCTGCTGTGTTTTTCTTCACCGGGCTTGTGGAGGTAGATGCTGATGTCTGGAAGCGGGAAGGGTTCGCCCCTCGAAGACAAAGATCTCACGCTCCCAACACTTCCCCTGCTTCACCGTAACAAACTCTGAAAACTTGGGAGACATCTGTAACGGTGTCAGAATAAATCTGACCCAATGAATATCAAACAGACAATAATGCATTTGTTTTTCTCACATCAAACGTTTTTCTCATTTTGAAAGAAAAAAAAATATATAGACACCAAATCTCTTTTCATTGCACACCTATTTTTAAAACAGTTATATTCTATAATAGAAATCAAGGAAAAAGTGAGATTGTAATTTAACTGATCTTTGTTGTTGCTAAATTATTTGATCTGTAACATTAATGTTTTCAGTAAGTGAATCTTTAGTGATCTGTTCTTCACGTTATTGATGGATCATGGATATATTATCAATATTATCATGTTATGTTTGGATAAAGCCTGAAAGGGATCAAACTAGGCATATTTTACTTGTGGCTGTACTTTGAAAGCATTTCAACAGTTTTTTCAGTGTAATGTCTTTTCTAGATAGGCTTCCACTGTAGGTGCATTACTTTGTGCTAATTTATTAACTTCTTTCCTCTATACTGTCAACTCACAGCTCTACTGTATGTTATAGTCTGTCAAGGCCTCCAGTGTGTGCGTGTGTGTGTGTTGTCCTCTAGGTGGTCAGGGCCCTTGATAACTAGTCATGCCTGAAACACAACAGACTCTGCAACACCATCCGGAATCAGCAATGTGCTCCTTAACATACACACACACACTATCTGATCAATATTTAAAAGACATTTAACAAGCCTTTATAATGTGTATATTATATCAAAGACTAAACACACACTTATCTCACCGAGAACTGTCTACTTTTACTGTTTTTTTTTTTTTGGTTTTTTTTTTATAGACAGCTAGCTATTAATACATGAATATTTAAATTTTATATTTAATATTTCTGTTATTCTATAATTAATTTCATAATAACACAACTTCAAATTAAAAATAAAAAACTAACCATATTTCTATACTTTTTTTTTTCTACATAACCAAAATAGGTTTTGTCAGATTTAGCTCACTTCTATGTATAAATGTCTGCCTGAAATATAGTTAAATATCAGTATCGAATGCAATGTTGTGATATCTTTGCTGTCTCTTTCTCTCTCAATGAGGTTAAATTGAACACAGATAATGGCTTTAGTTTACGTTTGCAGCTTTTTAGGTTTTTCACACGGGAAAATGAATCTAATAATATCACATTATGTCACCATGTTAGGAAAAAAATCTCTATAATGTTTCAAATGTTTCAATGATAAAGTGAAAACTTTTAAATTAATTTTTCCAAATACATGACTATCTGAATATGTCTTAATTTCATAGTGTGATACTTTTTGTTTTAAGATGGTAAGAAAACCAACATTTAATTGGGTTCATGTTTTAGATATTACACATGAAAGAACTACTACATAAATAATTACAAATTAATTAAATTTAATTCAATTAAATTATTATTAATATTAACCAACCAAGTGCATGCCATTAATAGAATTAGTCCGTTGTTTATGTAAATAGATGGCAACATGAACACTGCAAAAAAAAGTGTGTCCCTAACCTTTAACTTTAAAAATCCTCTGGAAAACAGCATTTGCAGACATCTAGACTTAGACTGCTGTAATAAAGTGAAGATATAGGGTTAATTTCTCCATTAATGACCGGAATCAAGTATTCCAGAGAGCTGTGCAATAAGCCGAGATATCCCAGCGTAACATGACACGTTAAAGCCTAAACTCCTCTTTATGCCGTGTGCGACTGAACAGCAGTGTTTGGAGTGGGTAATTAGCATAGTATTAGTGGATCAGTGGAAGATAGTCAGAGAAGGAGGGGTAAATCTGTCCATCACGTCCCTCTCTCGCTCTCTCTGTCACTCCTCTGGGGTCTTCCCTCTGTTCTGAATGTTTGAAAGTTGTGCGGTTATTCCCAGGAGCAGAGCTGCTATCAAATCAAAGACTGGCATTGCAGCAGTGACCAGCCAACCTCTCTCTCTCTCTTTCTCTCTCTCTCTCTCTCTTTTTCTCCAGCCTATGCTTCCATCAGAAGAAAGTCAGTCTCACAGATGCACTGGTTAACAATGCCATCTCACACACACACACACACACACACACACACGTCCCGCCCGTCAGAAGCGGGGGGAGGGTTCAGAACGGCGGCCTGACGAATGAGGGGAGCAGGTCCCCTGTGATTGGCGCGCTCTGAACATTGATGCCAGTTTCCATCTGTCATGATAGCCCCAGTGCTGAACCTTCAATCTGTCAGCGACTGCAGCAGCCCAGCGCTCACACTGATCTGGCCTGCTAAACACAGCTGACAACAGGCATTATCACAGCCAGCCGGAGAGAGAGAGAGGGAGAGAGAGAGAGAGAGAGAGAGAGAGAGAGAGAGAGAGGGAGGGAGGGAGAGATGTGTTAATTGTGGGCGGAGATGTAAACTGTCACCTCTCATCGGATTGAACAGCGCGTCCTCTGATTTTTTTTCGACCCCTCGATGGCTGTTTTGATAAGCAGATGGAAGTGTTTAGGCTCTTGGCCTTGTTATTTGGGAACAGAGAGCTGCTGATGGGTTAGAACTAAATAAACCAGAGACCTCAATGAACCCAACAGATTTAAACGATTAAGAGTTGGTCCACATTTGGATTTGAAAAAAATAAATAAATAAAATATTGTGGTAGGAGTCTAGATTTAAAAATGTTTACAGTGTTATGATAACAAATAATAAAGACCATTATAGTGTCAGAGTATTCATTATCACCAGAATAAACATTAAAAAACACTATCATTGTCGTTTAGTGAGTTGTGCATGTGGTTTTTCTTCTGCTGCTTACACATATTATCAAAACTTTTATTTATTTTTTGTACTTTACCCACAAATCCAGGAATTGCTCACACAAAATGTACATTTCCTCACATCTCTGGCAAAATAAAGCACTGTGTTCAAAACATCACAAACACATCTCAGAGGCAGACATTTGCAAACAGCTTTGCCATAACATTAATTAGAGCTTAGTACCCTCTTGGAATTGCTCTTTTTTATTTTTATTATTATTGCTTACATACATTACCTACTGTCTCTTGGAGCAAAATCCGAAATACAACAGGAAGTCAGTTATTTTTAATAATCTCAGCAAATTTTGCATAATTTTTGCATTTTGTAGGCGTCATACTTCAACGAATTCCTCCCAGAGAAGGCCTTTGTGATGTTAAATTGCGAAGATCTAAGGAAAGTCACGAAACTTTGCACACGCATCAGAACTGGCTAAGATTGACATCTGATATATGCAAAATGGTTTGACAGTGCCACCTATACACTTTCAAAAGTATGCCTCTCGAGCCGTGTTTCACGTACATGCATAAAAATCGGTACACACACGTAACTGTAACATCCACACCAGGCTCCACCTTCACAGACACGCTGGACTTCAGTCACAATCACCTGGATTACGTGCACCTGTCACCGTCACCTGAACCCAACCATGTCACTCGTTCCACCCACACCACAGTTTATTCAGCGTTTCTCTACCGGTTGAATAAATACCTTTGTTATTGAAGCTTGGACCTAAAAACAGAAAACGCAGGATGTACTGGGCCAAGGAAATTCCCAGCCGTCTCTCCCAAGGGCTTCTCCTTTCCCCGGGCAATGCGAGCAGTGGCCGAGATATGTCTCGTCAGAAAGCCTGCTAAGACGTGCACCGAAATTACCCGGCTCTCGGTTGGCTATTCGGCGGCAGCTCCTGGTTCTCTCTCCACAAGATGGCTTCTCCAAGACTGTGCTGCAAGAGTGCTCCTCCGATCCCGCGCTGACTGAGCGCTTCAGCGAGCTTGCGCTTCCCGAGCACGTTGACGAACCGACACGGCAGGAATGCCAACCCAGCCCTGCACCACAAGGAACTCTTCCAATTCCTGCACCACGTAAGAGATTTCCCACACCAGCACCAAGTAAAGTTTCTCCGACACACACACCAGAGAGCACGCTGACAGAGCAGCTAGTGACAAGACCCCGGAAGCGCTTGCCAGAGGCCGGGGTGCTGGATCGGAGTAAAGCCCTCGTTGACTGCACATCGCATGTTTCAAGCCCTACAGATGAAGTCGAAAGCCTCCCGTTCTTTGTGGATTCCGCTCCGCCACTCTTTGCTCCTGAGTTCCAGTTTACCGGAGATGCCAGGTTCGTCTGAGGCTGTGATGGATTAATGGCCAGGAGCTCAGAGTTTGCTTTCACTTCCTGATTTTGTGCTTCCAGAGCCACAGCCTGAGTCTGCCACGCTGCCACAGCCAGAGTCTGCCGTGCTTCCCGAGTGCCCTCCTGAGCCGGCAGCGCCTCCCGTGCGCCCTCCAGTGTCTGCTTCCCCTCCCGTGCACTTTCCAGAGCGCCCTCCAGAGCCCGCTGCGCTGCAAGAGCGCCCCCTTGTGTCCAAGCCTCTTGAGTTTTCCCCTGAGCCCAAGCTTCCAGAAAGTTCCCCAAAGCTTGCCCTGCAAGAACTCGATCCCCTTAACTGCCCACCAGATACCATCAGCCCTGAGGAACCATCCAAGTCTCAGCATTCTAAGACTGTGAACTTTCCCAAGTATTTTTTGCGGGGGGCTACATAGCCATCATCAGAGAAAGGGTGGGCGGGTTGAGAGTGTGGGATTGGACTCCTGTGGATCCCAAGCACATTGAGTCACCATGCCTCAGGTACACTATGGCCTCCCAAGGCTCCTGATCCACCATGGCCTCCAGTTAAGCCTGATCCGCCCTGGAGGCACTCCTGGTCCTGGCCTTCAGGGTGCCCACCTGCCCTCCCTTGCTGCTGCTGCTGCTGCTATAGTGGAATGTCCGCAGCCTTCGAGAGGGGGGCCCTGGGGTTCATTCAGGGTCCGAGCTCGTAAACAGTCAAAGTGGACAATCTAAGCTCGTTTGTTGAAAGTGGACTTTAACCTGCTCCTTTATACTTACCTTGCTCCTTACCTGTTCCCTTACAGAAGGCTCACTGAATCTCTTCGTTGTCTCCAAGCTCAATTGTGTCGTCTTCCTCATCTCCGTGTGTCCAAGTGGTGTGTGGCTGTGATCGTCTGTCTGTTCTCCTGCAAGAAACAAAAGAGACTTTTCAGTTCGTTATATTTCCCAGTATTGGATGAATTTAAGTTTGATTACCTTTGTTCCGTTTCTCTACCTGTTGAATAAATACCTTTGTTAGATTTTACCTTTTGGAGTCTGTCCGCTTCGTTACAGTAACACACCAATACCTACAAAAAATAAAAAAATGGGTTATGGAGCAAAATTCATAACCCAACAGGAAGTCGGTTATTTGTAATTATCTCTGCAAACTTTCTGTCATTTTGCCCATTTTCCTGAGATTTATTCCAATCAACACCAAATTTGGTCAGTGTTCACTAAAGGCCTTTGCGATGTTAAATTGCGAAGATCTAAAGTTTTCGTAGAAGGGCGAGTCCTGGTGAAATTCAATGTTTCGCCATGAAAAAGAAAGATGTTAAAAACCATTCAATATCCAATCTGGCCCAACCTTCACATGTTTGATGAGACTCCTTACCTGACAAGATCTACATGCCCATATTCACTTCATTCTCGTCATAGCGCCACCTGCTGACAAAAGGAAGTGACATGTTTTACTCTGTAACGAACTACTCCCAGAGATTTGATGACATCAACATTTTATTCGGTCAGTCTAATGTTAAGGCCTTTGGGGTGATACATTGCGTAGATCTTGAGTTTTCGTTTAAGGCGTGTCTGTGGCGGCATCCCGAATTTGGATGTCTCGCCATGGGAATACAATGTGTCATATCTCAGCCATACAATGTTCAATCTGCAGCAAACTTCACATGTGCGATAAAGGTCCTGGCCTGAACACATCTGAAGGCCAAAATTCAATTTTAAAAAAGTGAAAGGATGAGAATGATTTAATTAATTATAATAATAATTATAATTATTTAATTATATAAGTATTTATTTGAAATGGCAATCTTTTTTTAACATTACAAATGTCTTTACTGTCAGTTTTTGAGCTAGCCCATAACTTTAAATTTAATTACAGTACAGGTTTTTGCTTGCTGGAATTTTTAAGAATATTGCACAGAATATAATTTTGTGTTATAATTTATGTTTTATTAAGATAAAAAATATTGTAATTTTCTCATTGCCATCTGTGGTTAAAGCTCTAATAATCCATTATGGTGCTGTGTGTGTGTGTGTGTGTGTTGTGGTCGTCCTTGTCAAAGCTTTCACTGACTCTCAGTAATTAGTGCAATCATGACACATCCTAGGAGCTGTTTCTGTGACAGCACTCAACAGAGACAAGTGTCCCTGCAGACAGAGTTCAGCCCCCAAACACTCACACACACACACACTCCCTCATTCTCCCTTTCTCTTTCTCTTCTAATATTAAAGCATCTTTGGACAGCATGCACAATACACCTCATCATCAGTGACCACAAAACACACACAAACTCTTCCTCAAACATACACACATTTATGAGTAAACAATGTTAACCATTTATAAATAAAAAAACACAATTTTGGTTTTTGGTACATTTTGGTTACAAATGCACTGGGCATTTTTTTAAGAGAATTGAATTACAGACAAAACTGTATATAAATGTGTGCTTTATTTTGTGAATCACATAGCAGTATATTTCAGTCCATACATCCACAATGTTCATAAAGGTGCTCCATAACAAATATATAACATATAACATTGTAATCAATCCCACGTCACATTTTAACTTTAAAGGAATAGTTCATCCATTTCCTGAAAATGTACCCACCCTCGCTGCAGGAAGTATTATTATGGATTAGGCCTGGTAGTAGTGTATTTTGGCCAAAAGCAATGCTTCCAGGTTAAAAACATCTTTGATGATGATTTGTTTCTTACAAACATAAAGCTTTGCACTTCACAAGACATTAACTGATGTCCTGGAGTGCTGTGAATTATTGTGATGTTTTTATCAACTGTTTGGACAGAAAATGTGGCTCTCATTTAATGATAAACTGTATCACGCAGTAATCTTAAACAGATAATTGTCCCCTCAATACAGCAAGTGACTTCTTGTTAGTATACGAAATGTAGTGAACTACTTTTTAAAAGGGCAGCTCTAGTGTAGTCTAACTACTGTAAATTATGAGTTACTTAAAGGCAAGCATGTGTGTGTGTGTGTGTGTGCAGGGCAGAGGTGGCACTGCGTTAGCTTGTGTGTGTAATTAGTGCTGGAGTGCTGCTAATGGCAGGCCGAGACAGACTGCGGCGAATGGCTGTTCTTTTGTGTGAAAAGGCTGCTCCTTCGCTCTCTACTTCTTCTTCTTCTCTCTCTCTGCGCTCTGTCCATCCTCTCGGGATCTCATCATCTTCCCTAACAGTCAGAGTGGGATTTAGTACCCTCTATTCCCTCACCTTCTTCCTTTCCCTCTTCCCCTCTCTCTGTGTGTCTCTTTCTGATGATTTGGAGCCGATTCACTTTTTAAGTTGTGTCTTTTTCTGACACTCATCTGTCCTGAGCTTTCACGAGAAGCTCTTTATATCTGACTTTTTTGTTTTTTTTAGATGCATTTAAAAATCTATTGTAGGACGTGTGCCGAGCAAAATGTACACTAGTATCATATTAGGTATTAATTAATCGTACTGTTTCTAAGAAATTATAATAATAATTGTGCTAAGCAAAATAAAGCATCATGTAGCTAACACAAAAATAATTTAAAATATATCGTAAATAATAAATATAATATTAAGTATAAAGTAAAAATAAAGAAGTGGGTAAATACTGCTTAACGATTATTTGCATTAATGCATTTTAAACATTAATATTACAGATTTCAGCAAAGTTTTATTAAAACAGTGTATATTGTGAAATGCACTTCTAAAAGGATAAAATCACTTTGCAAACAAAGATGAATATACATGGGATGGATGAGGATATCTCATTGCCTTATTATTAGGTGTAAAATGCCATCCTCAGTCCTTACGTCTTTCACTGTATCACTGTATGTCACAGAGATTGTCAGGCATAGTGATCTGTAAAGTCCACAGCAGTGCAGGCTGAGCAAAACAGCACGAGGTGACTACAAAGCCTGCAAATGAATGTCAGGTCCATCATTTGGGACAGAGCCTCAATCTCTTGAATATCTTTCAAAGATGTAATGCCCCAAACCTTGTGAACCTCAGTGAAAATCAATGGCTTGTTATTCCTCTAATGTGCTCGAATGCCTAGTACCTTAAAGTCAACCCCAAAATATTTTTCCCCATCATTTACTCAGCTCCAGGCCTAATTTCTTGTGTGGAGCATAAGAGGAGATATTTGGAAGAGTATTGGTAACCAAACAGTTTTGGTTCCCATTGACTTCTATTATATAAACATTATTCATTCCTTCATTCCTTCATTCATTTTTCTGTTTATTTATGTATTTATTTTACTGACATAACTTTGAGGAAATAATAATAAAATATTTTGTCCAACAACTAAAATGTTTCTGTTCAAGAATTTTTGTTGCAATAATTACTTGTTTATTTATTTATTTGTTTAAATCCAGACAAAACTGCATCATATACCT
>JAUMHP010000199.1:3797-15422 GCA_032361065.1 Enteromius trimaculatus | reverse complement strand
AAAATGTAAAAAAAAAAAAAAAAAGAAAGAAAAAAACATTTTCTAACATACATTTTTAAATATTCACACTGAGCACTGAATTTAGGGATATTTGAAATGTTAGGATTTTTGAGATTTAAGGATAGTTTTATTTTAAAAGACAACCTGAATTAATCTTGGCACATAATGAACATGTAAAATTATGTTTACTGAATTTAGTTTTGAGATTTTACTACATGGATGGTTATATTTGTCACTTTATGCCCCACAAAAAAATAAATAAATATATGCATACATAAATTCATACATTTATTCAGGAAAACAAAAGCTTGCAGTGTAATTCAAATAGACAATGAGATGATGACTTGAAGACACTAAAATTCTGACATAAAATGTACTATACTTTATACGAAATAAATAAAATTAAATAAAATAAATTCTGGAATAAAAATAAAAATCTGAGCAATCTGAAATAATCTTTAAGTCAATGTCTGGATAAACTTGTCTGTAATATGTAAAATATTACAATAAAATTCACACAGACAATAAGTTAAAGTCAAAACTTAAAAATCTGTAATAAAAGTATAAAAAAATGTATTTTGCATTTTATTCCAGAAGAAAATCAAGAATGTTTTTAAACATGTTTTCCAATCATGCCTTTTTGTTTCTTTGTTGTTCATCTCAGATGAATCCATCCACACTTGTGCAAGGAGAGAAGCTCTGAGTAAGAAGTGGTGTCCTGGTGGGTGCTGAGGAGAGGTTCTGTCCTGTAATTAGTGAGAGTATGGTAAGACTGTTGGGTCTTAAGTATCTCAGCAGGGTGCTAAACTGTGTTTATGATCCAACAGCACTCGTATGATGCAGCAAATACTACCACTGAAGACTAACCTACATGCACGAGATCTACTAAACACAGGTCAATTAAACCTACTCCTGCTGTGTCTAAAAAAATAGTTTTGATTGTACTTTATTTCCTTATAGTTTGTAAGACAGAAGCACCTGTAGTTTCCTGGAGAGGCAGATTACACACACAGTCCAGTTGTGATCCGCGTGCGTGCAAGTGTGTCTGTACCTGTGTGTGTGTCGGTTGTTAGAGCTGTTTTTGAAGCACAGACTCCACTTGTCAGATTATGCCATATTTCCATTTGACTTTCATAAGCTGTTTACGGCTCACAGGCTGTGGGAAGAAATGTGTGTGTGCTGTTTGGATGGCGTCAGGGTCTTTTACATGCTGTATTTTGTATGTCAGAATTGCTGGTTGGAGGGATCACTGTAAAAACAGTCCCGCTTTTTCCTTCCCTAACATTTTTGTTTGTTTCCGGTTGTTGTTTTGGTCCTGAGGTAAGAGTGGATGTCGAATCATAAATCCATCCAGCCTGGGTTGCCTGTGCAACGAAAGGAAGTATTTTATTCCACAGATTTTCTGTCGTATCGGATGATAATTACTAGTGGAAATGAAATAGGTTATAGATTACACTTTTTAAAAGTACTTTATTAAAGTGATGTAACTGATTACATGTGATTACTTATCTAAATTTCTAATATTTTAAATTGTTAATCATTTTGAAATATTTAAAGCAGGCAGGGTTATAGTGCTACTCAACACTGATCACTGTCAAACTCACTTCAAATCACCTGAAGCACAGCCAGCACAACACCAGACTTTAGCAGCTGTTTTATTTTGAGATCATTCTGAGATTAAATACAGATTTAAATCATAAGAAATAGGTCAACTATGATACTGCCTTTGGAGTCAAAATTTGCATAGCTTTGAGAGAAAACACTTGCATTTAAAAATGCCTTGCGGGGAAAAAACTATTGAAATATCTTTAAAAAACAATTAAATCATGTAAACACAAAAAGCAGTCTTTTATTAGGGTATCCTGAACTCATGAAACATTGATGTGTGTCATATTTTAAAGCAGTACAATGTGAATGAAATAAGTCAAATAAATCTGCATGTGGGTGCAGGTCAAATATCATTACCCCGGTTTCACAGACAAAGTCGTAGTACATAGTCCTAAATGTAAATCTGATCTGTTTCAACTTAGAGATCGAATCGAATTACCGAATGATCTTAAAACACGTCAGCATCTTTGTTTTGTCTTCAGATGCACATCAGTAATGCGTTTTTCTAAGGCATCACTGTAAAAAAGGTGCTGTATTATGCAGCTGGTTCTCCAGTAAAGATTTATATTTATCACATTTATTGTTTGTTTAAATATAAATGAACAATAAACAAAAACAAGTCTTTTATCTTTAAAGAATAAAACTTAATTTAAACTTAAATTAAAAATAGGCATATAAAAAATTCTGGGAAACAGAAATCCTCATCCACCTTTTTCTGTTTTCTTCTGACATTGGTTGTTTTTTTTATTTAATTTGTCCTGTATAGATAAAGATTTGTTAATGTTTAATGTTCATGTATCTTTGAACAAACTGTCCTTAGTAAATAACATAAATGGCAAACAGCTGTGTACTGTAATTTCTACAGAAATATGATGTTAATAAAAAATGTGCTAACTAAACTATGGCCTAATCCTGGTTTAAGCACAACCCTGTCTATGAAACCAGGTCAAACATGTTCAGAAGTAACTGTAATTTAAATACACCTTTAAATGCAGCTGATTACATTTACATTGTAATTAAATTGCAACAATGTAACAATAATTACTTCCAACAGATATTTTAGCTACTGTACACTCCACACTCAACTGTAAACAAATTAGCAACAGGTCGCCTTCATGGCGTTTGTTTCAGACAAACTCTATTATGAAGCAGCTAAGGGGCTGCTTTTGTGTGCTGGACGTCGTCTGTGCTCTGCTGGAGGACCAGCGCGGGGCAGAGAGATCAAAGCCGAGTCTGGGGTAAAAAAATCCGGCGTGAGTCCTGGATCTCTCCTCACTGGATTAACATTTATCGAGCGGCTAAACTGGCTTCGCTCACTCCAGGACAAAGACACAAACGTAATTGCCGTGGCTGTTTCGCGAGCTGATCACCAATGTTCCCAGCAAAGCCCGGCTAATAGACATTGCATTACGGATTAGAAAGCCTCTATTACAATACAAATTAAAGACGCTCTGATCTTAACCCACGGGTCAAACGGCATCACGGCGAAAGTTTAGGCTGTTAGGTGTGAGAGAGGCGTAGAGTGCGTCGGCGCTGAGGTTGCAGTTCGCTATTGATTTTACGATGGGCTTATATGATGATTTATGGAGAGCTTGTGTCAGTATAACAGGCTGAAGGACACACAATATCATCTTCAACATCATTAAAATTCAGATGCTTCTCTGGCCTACTCATCAGACGCTCGCACCGGCAGCCACACACACACATACACACACAAGCCACATAGGCTACACAAATAAATGCAAGCGCGCATAAACAGTCTCTGACGGAGAAAGGGACCGTCGCGCGGCTTTCATCTGCGCTGGATTCTGTGGTACACTAGAGCCCCCTGTAGACCAAGAGAGACACGGCAGTCTATAAAACAGGCGCTGAGGACGAACATACAGAATATCAGGTGTGCTGCAGATTGGCTGTGGTGATTTAGACCACGCTAAATGTCTGAATTAAGCGGCAAGATTATAGAATTATTTCTACTATTGCCTTATAGCCTATGCAAATACGAACGGATGGCTGTAGAATTGTATTATAGATGTTAACTCAACATCAATAATATTGATGCAAACTATTATTAAAAATAGGTGTATAATTTGAATAGCCCCAATAAAGGAATCCGGCAAATGATGATGCATTTATGAAGATACTGCTGCTTTCTTGGGAATACAAAACAAATGTAAAACTGTAGCCTACATATATTCTGCATTTAGTAAAGTTGTTTTTGTTCTCAGGAAAAGTGTTTTGCAAGCGTTCATATCATGCAATTATAATAATAATTTATATAGCATCTTTCAAATAGCCAATGCATAAAACGGGATAAAAGTAAAAAGTAACAGAATGCATACATGGACAGAGACCGCAAAACTGGCATGAGGATCGCAGGTTCACAGCTTCTTTACATAGTAAATATACTGAAGAATGCATCAAATGTTTGTGTATTTCTCAGGACAGCTGAAATATTGACATTCAGTTGTGTGTAATGAGAGGCGTTAACATGCAGATGAATAATATGATGAGTACTCTCCTCAGCCTAATTACTTAAGTAGCTATTAATTTCACTCTTGTAGCATCATTATTAATCACATTAGTGCGCCCACAGTCTTCTTCAGAGGAGAAAATCAGGCAGAACACAGTCTGTCGCTAGGGAATGTGGCAAAGCACAGAGCACAGTGCCATAAAATGCTTACAATTAAAACATTTGCATACTTATTTTTAAATTATATTTATTTCAATATATTAAAAGCTTCATTGAACTTGAAAATAGTAAGGCAGAGCACAATAATAAACGAATATCAAACGAATTTCCCTGGAATATGAAATGCTGTTTTTAAGCATTTTCTTCGTATACTGTTTTTTGTTTTTTTTTCCTGCATGCTTTAAACATCTTTTATCCAAAGGCCCGACACATGTTCTACCTAAACGTAAACACAAACGCTTCTACACAAGCTTGAATTTATGCGTTTCTCTGCAGCGACATTTGTGGTCCAGTCAGCCCCTGCTGGAAGAAGCCGTAACTACACCGCAATACGGAGCATCTACTTACTTTCAAATGTGACCGTGCATCTCTAACATAATCAAATAACCGAACAATAAATAAATAAATGTGCATTTTTATTACATTAGCCTTTAGAAACGGTTTCCTTAATACACAGTTTGAGCTCCTTATATGGCGAGTGAGGGGTTTGCGCATGCCGTCAGAAAATTAAACACCGCGTTGTCGAGAAGCTCCTTTCTTTGTTAATCACGTGATATTGACGTGACTGGCTCAAATTTCTCCAGGTACTTATTGCACTTCACAAGTAAACATTTGTTCATCTATTATTTAAAAAAGAAAAAAAAAATGTTTCTATACTACAATTTAAATCCAACCTTTGACCTTTGGCATTGATAACACCTTCCTTTAACAGTTAAACTACCATGGAAAAATTTAGACCACTGTAATACAATTTATTCACTCTTTTATGTTATCTCTCATCCCATCCACTTTATGACATGGCAAAACTGAAATGATCTGGTTCTAATCAGCAAAGCTGTCTAAACGTCGCACACACTGCGTCTGCCGAAGTCTCCTGGTTTTTCTTCCACATTCTCATCATCATCAGGTCAGTAGGGCAGAGGGCAGTGCCCGCACGCTGAGGTCTGGCCGTTTCTGCATCTCAACCAGAAAAGAGAAGAGGATGAGTAGTGTTAGGCGGTAAGCAGTGCTCCGACTGTGACTTGGCGCACCCCGCTGGACAGCTGGAGACTGTGGGAGAGAAGAACCTGCCAAACTCTGACAGAGAGGGAATTTAGCAAGTTTCAACATTACTTTGTTTAAACATTATTGACCCAGTTTACAAGCAGTGCATATCAAAAATATAGGGTGTTATTTGTATGTTTATTATTTTATTTAGAAGGTATGAATGCTTTCATTCATGAAGGATGCATTGATCAAACGTGACAATAAAGTAATTTAAAGAAAAAACACTTTTATTTAGTTTTACTTTCTATCAATAAAAGAACCATTAAAAATCAGTTTTCACAAAAACATGAAGCAGAACAACCACTCCCCTTCAGTCGAGTCACTCCGACGTCACATATGGGAACTCGCATGAGAGACCAATCGCCTTAGATCAATGAGAAAAGGCCAATGAATATTGGCGTGTATTTAATTACAGTCAGGTGCACCGTATCACAGCGTGAGTATAAGAGAGCACGGATGTAATGCACCTGCAGCTTTTCTCTTCGGAGCCTAGCGGCAGTGAATGCCATTGTTCGAGTGTTCGGAGAAGAGATCGGAGAAATTCGGAGAAAAAGAGTTCCTCTTCACGCTCTCTCGTCATCATCTGCTGATTGGTGAACCCCGCGGGCTGGTAACCTTTTTAAAGGCTGTGAGACAAGCCAGCCTTTGCATTCCAGTGAGTGATGTCTAAACTGACTGATCTCTAAACCGCTGACTGGTGTGGACCGCTACGGCTCCTGTCTGAGCTTACTACGCTGCTGGACAGTCTGCTACCTCGTTGCACGCGATGGCTGCACTTCAAGTGTATCAGGCCAAAGCGTTGAAACATCTGCACGAGAGTGGATCTGATAAAGGAGTCATGCAGGAACTCCGTGCAGTGACCGACTTCGCTTCGCTTCACTGCACGTGCCTTTGGTCGGGTGATGTCCACGGTAGTGGCTCAGGAGCGCCACCTCTGGCTAAACCTGGCACAGATGGCCGATGTCGACAAAGTTCGCTTTCTTGGTGCTCCCATCTCCCAGGCTGGCCTCTTCTGCGACACTGTCAAGGACTTTGCTCAGAAGTTCTCGGCAGTCCAGCAGCAGACTGAGGCGATCAGTCACATCCTGCCTCGGAGGGAGCGTAGACCACCCTGATGGTTGATGTACGCAACGGCTGCAGTGTTGTCCATGCGGAACAGCACGTGCCTGTGGCACAGCATCGATTGAAAGCGACGCAGGGCCAGAAGCACGGCTAACAACTCGAGGCAATTGATATGTCGAAGCAGTCGAGCGCCTGTCCAGGAAGCCGAGGCTGCTTGCTCATTGCATACAGCACCCTAGCCCATGGAGGAGGCATCCGTGTAGACCATAACATGCCTGGACACTTGACCTAGGGGCACTCCTGCCCGTAGGAAGGCAAGGTCTGACCATGTGCTGAACAGACGGCGACACTCCGGGGAAACGCCAATCTGTAGTGTGCCACGGTGCCATGCCCATCTCGGGACTTGATCGTGTAACCAATGCTGAAGCTGAAGTCTTGCCACGACCCTGTGTACTCACACTGTGATAAGGTGTTCCCATGTGTAACGTCTCCGTTCCCTCCTTCAGGGAATGTGGGTTACCTACGCAACCTTAGATGTTTTCAACACTGATAATAATCAGAGATCTTTCAAATGAGCATATTAGAATGATTTCTGGAGAATCACTGACTGGAGTAACAATGCTGAAAAATCAGCTTTGATCACAGGAATAAATTACATTGTAAAATATATTTAAATCAACAACAGTTATTGTAAATTGTAAAAATATTTCACATTTTTGTGCTGTAATTTTCAAATATATATTTACTACCAAAATTGTCCTTAATTTTTTATAGGCCTAAATATTGTTTATAAAAGAAGTGTGAATACTCTAAGCTTTAAGAAGTTTTTAACACTTTTTATAAAACAATGAAAAATAATTGCTTTCCAGCAAAATGAGTCACAATGACCCAAATTTCAAACCCTGAGAAAATTGCTTTTAATGCTTTTTGCTCCCTGTTGTTTTTTTGTTTGTTGTTGTTATCTTTCAAAATTTGCATTTAAAGGGATAAACTATATATTTTACTGCTTTATTTTGCAGACATTTGTGTGTGTATATATACAGTATATATAAATGCTATTAAACCAGGCTGAAGCTCAAATTATTTTCAGGTCAACTTCAATAGTCATTTAAATACATTTACTCAATTATCTGGGCTACGAAACTTTGGGGGATTCTTTTTGAATTTCTTTTCTTTGAAATTAGCTAAAAAGAAAAATCTTTTTTCATTGTTTTGTTTTTTGTTTTTTTTTTCATATTATTGGACTGTATCTAAAAATAGAACGCTGTGATTTCACCAGAGCGGGTCACAAATACTGACAGATTTATTGCCAAATGCATTTGGAGCAAAAACTGGGTTCCCTTCATTGCAAATCCTTATAAAACCCTCTTCGTACAGTACTGAATTCCTTCAAAGAACCTCTAACTTTAATGTTTTTTTCTTTCTTTAATTTGTATGCTACTTACAATCCATAATCCATACAATTTTTCAATGACAGAGCAGGTTTCCAACTCTTCTGCTCTTTTGCCTCGAGCGATGAAAGCAAAGTCTCAACAGATTCTCTCAGACAGCAAAAGAGAGAGAGTTCAGAGATTAAAAAGAAAAAGTAGATTGCTAAAACCATCTGTAATTATTTAGACTTCAACACACAGTGAAATGCTAACACATGCATGCACTAATGCGCAAATATCTCATTGCACATAAATCTATTTGTGCAGTAAACTAAAGCCATCCACCCTCCCATGTTAGCTCATAATGATGCATAATGTCCCCTAAACTCTGGGTGTGCTGCACACTGTGTGATTGGCTGATTGTAAATTTATATTTATATTTGAGAGCAGTTATGGCAAACATGGGTGTGATTAGTCTGCAGCACTCTAGTTCTTACCGAAGCCACCGAATATAGAGGAGACAACAGTAAACGTCTCTGTACGCTGTATGAATTATGAACAGAAAAGTGCAGATAAAATGGGTCAGTATGAGTGAGGAAATGCTCTAAAATACTGAAATATAGTGAAATTATCATATAAATTATGCATAAGCTTCTCAGATAGAGGAAAATGTTTACTCGCATGAATTATTCATTGTTTATATGTTTCATTAGCATTTTTCTTCTGGAGAACAAGAAAACTTTCTCACATAAGAGTGAGGAAAAGACCGAGGCTGTTTTATTGAATGCTCTTCACATCCACGAGTGAATGTCTTTGAGCTAAACCTCCAGTGATATGTTTGTGATCGCTGTCGGTTTACATCCGTCTTCAGGTCATCGGCTCTGACTTAATGGCGGGTGAACGTTTGGAATATGACATCAGATGTATGATGCTCTGTTGTTTGGAGTGATATCTGGGTTCATCAGCGGCTGGACTTCATTACAGCACACTGACAGCCCCTCTGCGCTCTGATAAATGAATCTGCCTCATGCTGGACTTAACATGCAAGCCTCAGTGCATGTCAGGCTGAGGTGCATCAGAAGCCATGTTAAATATCTGAGGAAGTAATGTGTCTGGATTGATAACCATGTTGTAATTATACCTATCCTACACAAATGTATTACGTGCATGCATGTATTGTGTGTTTTGGTACACAAAAAAACATGCATGACATTTACTGTACTTTAAAGGGATAATATATACACAGTGAAATAAATTCTGTAAGATTTACATTAAAAACCGGCAGCTGTGGTTGCCAGAATTTGACAGTTAAAAATACAGTAGCAACATTTTAGGTTTTATGGTTAAGTTAAATTTACACTTAAATACTGAAATGTAATTAACTGATATAATGTTAGTATACCAACCTATTAAACTATGGAAATCTGTTTTGTAGCTCAGTAATACACTGATAAGCCCCAAATGCAGGTGATGATGAGAAAGTCAGATCATGAACCAAAGCCTATCACAAGCAGCTTTTAAATATGAAGATATATAGAAGGAGCTCAGAGTCACTCACACAAACACTAAACACCATCATTAAACTGAAATATGCAATAAACATTGATTTAACAACATTACATGTAACTTATAACCCTTATAAACATAACTGATAAGAAAAAACTGAGAAGAAACAGTTACTTCCAAGAAAGAACATCAAATTCAAGCAGCATTTGAAATGCAGAGCAGGGAATTCTGGGAATGTCAGTTTACAGTTTTCCCTGTAAATTTGACAGGACTTTACGATTAACGGGTTTTTACCGTAGCATTTTTTAAGGTGTACTTCTGATTGGAAAGCAAAACATGGCAACAATTTGCACGTGAAAACAGTCCAAAGCAGCTCTACACATATATGTGGGTGAATTTAGATGCGAGACGACATACAGGAGGATAACAGATTTACTTCATTTAAAAGCAATGGTTTAATGTTAAAAACTTCTTGATGATGGATTATTTCTTAGAAAGCTGAAACACTTCACTCCACAAGACAGTAACTGATGGACTGGAGGGGTGTGTTTTTATCAGCTGTTTGGACTCTCATTCTGACGTTACCCATTCACTCCAGAGCATCTATTGATGAGCAAGTGATGTAAGCGTGAGTAAACACTCAGCTAATTTTCACTCTTGGTTAAGATTTTTCTTTAAAGTTAGCCTGAAATTAAAATGTTATGTTTTTTTTTATTATTATTATTTAATTGGACTATGATTATATATAGATTTCATATGAAAATATACAGTTACTCTGCCATATTATTTTTTTTGGTTTTTTTGGTTTTATTCAGGCAGTGGCTGAAAACTCTTATGGTTCATCTGGTCTCAGTTTAATAAACACTTTGTGCTTGCAGTGGGACAGTGAGGTGATGCGTGTCCACATGTGTATTAAAGTGTGAAAGTGTGGCAGCCTTGTGTCAAACACACTCTTGCGGGAACTATACGGCAATCTTAACACGCGCACACACACACACACACACACGCTTACAAAAGTGAACATGTGTATAACACACACATACGACCATTGCTTAAGTTAAAGTTCACCCTTATTCTCTGGGTTATTTTTACTGTCACCACCACAGATAATGTGTGGAACATCTATGCCTGTCTGGATAACCTTACTGGATCAGAGAAAAAAAGGATTCAACCATTTAATGCATTTAACTCAGAGAAAGAGAGAGAGAGAGAGAGAGCGTCTGTCGGAGGAAATAAAAGCTTTTTTATGTTCATGTAGGGAGGGTCATTAGCATAATATCCTCTTCTGTAAGGTGAACGCAGAATAGTAATTGGCTTGGCCTTTTCTCTCAGTGTGTTGTAAAACAGTTAGGCATTAATTTGAGGATAACTATGCAATTATTTCTGAATGCTGAAAGGTAAGGAGAGCTCATGAAAGAGGAGAGGAAATGAGATGAGAGGTCTGTTCGGGAAAACAGGTGCAGAGGTAGAGGCTAAACAAGGCCAGATCAGAGTACAGAGAAGAAAGGCCTTTCAGCAGACTTGTCATGGTCATGAACTTTGATAGTCATACAAATAATTGTGATTAACAATTAAAATGTTTTAAATTTTCTAACTAATATTTTGTTTTTGACACTTAGAGTGTAAGTACAAATTCCTTTTACTTTGAATACAATGTAATATATTATAATAACAATCATAATAAACCAGGCCAGTATGATTTACTTTAATAATTAAAATATTAAATATATTTGTACAATTAATTCAATTAATAGAATAGAATAGAATAGAATAGAAGTCTGATTAAACTCACAAACCTTCATTTTGTAGGAAGACATCAGACAGAGTATGAGTTTTATCACAGTTTTTCCCCTCCATGCTAGATTCTGACTCGTCTGCTTCTTCCTATACCAGAAAAATCTTTCATTCTAAGTCCTTAAATTTCAAATATTAATTTGGCAAAATATTATTGAAATTTAAACTGCACAATCATTGCGGTTATTTCAAATAATTGTAATTAGGTTGTGTAACCAATATCAGGCAAAAAATCAATAATCATAACAGGCTAGTATAGATCGACTGTGTTTGTTTGTAAACCAGTGTTGGACCAGTGGTCTTCTTCTTGAACTGATCAGCTGATTGAACTGATCAATATTAATGTATTTTGTAGTTTATAAGCAGGAAAGAGCAAGAGGACACAAAGCAGGAACAGCATATTCATAAACTATATAGAATATGGTGTGAATTCTTGATTTATTATACAGTTATATTAAAAAAAAAAAAAAAAAGACCGACGAATAGGGATCCCCTACCAAAGCGCCATAGAGACTGCCGCTTCCAGCCCCATGTGAGAGTCACCAACCC
>JAUMHP010000198.1:144041-164829 GCA_032361065.1 Enteromius trimaculatus | reverse complement strand
ATATAATACAAAAGTGAGTAATGTAAATACATGCAAATATTGTGCTAAATACAGTATGTATATGTCTCTCTCTCTCTCTATATATATATATATTATACAACTGATATATGTTAGGCTGTAGGCTGTATGATATTAACAGATACAACTTTGAATAAAAATGAAATTAGGACAAATAGAACAAAAGCTGTAGAATTATTTTTCATGGTTAATGTATGTTTTCAACAAATAAAGTTAATTAATAGTATGTAAACTTACCTGTAAAGTGTTACTGAAAAACTGAAGTATAGTAAAATATCACATATTACATATCAAGTTAATACTAGACATATATTATAGTTATTTTATTAAT
The DNA here is from genome assembly GCA_032361065.1 of Enteromius trimaculatus. Taxonomy (NCBI): domain Eukaryota; kingdom Metazoa; phylum Chordata; class Actinopteri; order Cypriniformes; family Cyprinidae; genus Enteromius; species Enteromius trimaculatus. Next base: position 164,480 of record JAUMHP010000198.1, on the reverse strand, counting down.
ATTTATTCATATTAAAGTTAACAGTGCTGTTAGGTGTTTTGCTATTTCTTTAAATGTCTGTTTTGTTTTCATTCATTTCTATTTAAGTTTTAGTTTTTTTTAAAGTCGAAATTAAATATATGTTTTACTTTCTTTCGTTCTTGTTTTAGTTCACTTATTGAACGCTTAATGTGACATATCTGCGATATTTGTTTTTCAGGACTCTTTGATAAATAAAAACTTAAAAAAAACAATAATTTGTTTTTAATAATAAATAATAAATATTTTGTGACATTATACATGTCTTTACTGTCCCCTTTGATCAGTTTAATGGTGGCCAAACAGTTTTTTTACTTCACTAAGTTCGGTACTCATATTTCCATTTGAACCTGCACATTAAATGACATACATCGTTTGGTAATAATTACTTAACCTAATCCAATCCCTTACATGTCTAAAACATTTTCTTTCCCTCACTCTCTGACAGCGAGTCGAGGAACAGTCTTTTCTGAAGAGCAGCAAATTCTGCAGAAAGCGTTTGTTCAATTCGCTCCATATTTGATCCATCTGCCAGCCCTACTCAACGGATTAAAGGCACGTCTATCATGCAACGTCTCTGCAAAACTCCCTCCGTCACTCTTTCTCACACACGTAAAAATGTGTTTCTTTCTGTTCAAATAAAACAGTAGGATTGATTTTTTCCCCATAATAGCCTGGGTGAAGTGAACTAACTGAATAGGGGGGAAAAACCCTGGTTTTTCAGGCACAGGAGAGAACAATTCCAAGCTGAAGTCAGTTTGATACTGGCCAATCACTGGGGATTGCTGTCATTGAGTCGGCTGAATTAAAGGCATGTTGTAGAAGAATGGATTCAAGCATAGCTCGTTCAAAACCATTGCAGCCAAAAATACGCTTTGTCTCACAAGGTCTGATGTGTTCGAGGAATTCAGAAGATCAGAGCCATACAGCAGAGTGCTTTTGTTCTGCTCAGATGACCTTGTGTGAGTCAAGGTGTTTTCTCCTAATATCTAACATACCAACAATAATGGGTGGAAGGAATTTACTTAATTGATAATTTTCTGCTTTTGGCTTTAGTACAATGACATATTAAGGCCAAATATTTAGTTAAAAAAAAAAAAAAAAACGGCATGTTACTTTAATATCACACTTACTAATTCACACTCAAATAAATACACTGAAATAATTTCAAAATTAAAAAAAAACACTGGAATTTAAAATCTAGGTCACAGTTATGAAAAATGTATAATCATTTTGAGACTTCCTAAAGATAATATTTAACCTTCTGGTGCTCTTCAGTAAGTCGTGGCCTAATGGATAGGGAGTTGGACCAGGTGTGTGTTTACAGCTGTGTGTGTGCACGTTGTATGGGTTAAACGCAGTGCACGAATTCCAAGCATGGGTCACCATACCTGGCCACAAGTCACTTCACTTTCACTTTTTTGTAACTACAACTTTTCCCTCAACACATATGCTTCTAATTAATAGTTAGTGTGGTAGTTGTTAAGTTTAGGTATTGGGTAGGAATAGGGATGTAGAATAAGGCATTAATATATACTCATCTAGCACTAATAAATGGCTACAATTCTAGTAATATGCATGCTAAAAAGCAACTAACACATGTAACCTCAAAATATAGTGTTACCATACTAAAATTAACTTGCCATGTGTGGACTACTAGATGGTTAACAGGGAACGTAACTGTTTATTTGTAGCAATTTTTATTATTAAAATTTACTAGCAATTACTGAAAGAAATGTGTTTTTTGGTGTATGTCTTTACGCATGCAAAATATACCGCAGTCTTTGCTTTCCTTCCACGGGATCATTATTTTTGTGCATCTTTGGCATCAAAAAAGTAAAGCCCTCGGGTTTTGGTCACAGCGACTTGAATCATTTATTTTAAAGAGTTTTCAGACTGATTTAACATAATATTATACGTGGCTTTGTCTTTGCCTCCTGTGTGTGTGTGTGTGTGTGTATGTTAGGGTCCGTCTCAGCGGTGGGAGTAGTGTGATAGTGTCTTACCTCCCTGATGGAGTGGTTACCTGGATACTGCATGCATAAATAATTGAGCCTGAGACAAGTGAGTAAGAGTGTGTGTGGCTGCCCGGGCTCATGTGGAGTTACAAAACACCTGCGTGGTTGGGAGCAAAACAGGTTTTTTTTCCCTTTTTTGCCATGAATTAATAAAACAAACCATCCTTGACTAGCACTACGGTTCTCGTCTCATATCTGATGCGCTTTCTGTAGGAGAAGACAATGCTACTTCACGGCTTTATTTAAGCAATTTTGGCTTGGTGCACAATAATGACAACACAAATCCATAGACTTACAGCAGAGCCATTTCTAGGGACCAGTGCTGTCCGGATTTTTATTTAAGTATAGCAAATATATACTGTACGTATACCAACAACAGTGAGATTTTATTAAATAAACTTGTATTCAGAGTAGAATTCGAAAATCCTTTATCGTGACTATTCAGGTAAAATAAAAAGGCCTATAAAGCCTTCGTAATGGCGTTTTTATCCTTTCCTGAGTGCCTTATAGAATATATTTTACACCTAAGCAACATTCCTTGCATTGACTATTTCAAAGTGATATGCTAAAGAAGAGAGTTAAATAAGGGAAAAAAAATAATATATATATATATATATATATATATATAATTTTTTTGTATCTGGAGTGTGTACAGGCGTTCGTAGCTGATCGTGTTCTGCTGAGTTTATAAGATGAAGCCACAGCCACCCTGAGAGCAGAAGACGCGTGTTAACATCACAACTGTTGAGAAACCATCAAAACAAGATGCTCCGTGCCTTGAGGTGTTTTCTGTATTGACAGTATGAGTGTACAGTGCTGTCTGGAGTAAGTGCTGTGTGCGTTTGTCTCCAGACTTTCGCATCATTCTGAGTCTAAGTTAATCTTCTGTGATCCTGACCGCGCGCATTTAAACAGTCTCCGGATTACTGCGCATGACAGCGAGTCGTCCGTCTGTCTGCCTCTGTCTGCCTGCCTGTGTTTCTCGTTGCTGTAAAGACTTAAGCAGCATGACGAATCTAATATTAAAAGTGTTTGAAATGGAGCAACATGGCAAATGTTGCAATGACTTTAATGCAACCATTAAGTTTTCTAAAGCATGTCTCAAATTAGATTAGTCTAGAAAGGTTGGAACTCATTCTGCACCCTTTTAGTGAATCGATTCGTTTACAAATGCACACCCACGCCCACAGACACACCCACACACACACACATGTATATTAGTGCTGTCAAATGATTAATCAAAATTAGGTGCATTCAAAATAAAAGTTTTTGTTTGCATTATATAATTATGTGTTCTGTATATATTTGTCATATCTGCAGTATATATTTAGAAAATATTTCCATGTATTTATATATATTTATATTCATATAGTGTATATTATAAAGAAAAATATTTTATTTGTAAACAAAAATATATACATGCATGTGTTTGTATTTTGTATGTACACAGTACACACACAAACAAAAAACTTTTATTTTGAATGTGATTATTTGACTAATATAATTTAACTATATATATAAAGAATTGGGTTTGATATAAATTTGAATTAAAAACATGATATAATTTCCATTACCATACAATTAAGTGTTTGGAAACATTACATTCAGTTCCCACTTGAGTAGGCCTTAGACATGTATGCTATTTTTTTTTTTTTTCACAAAGGCAAACAACTAAGCAACAGGACATTAACGGATGCCTAAAGATGATTAATTATTAACTGCAGCAAGATTATTTTGCACGGTAGTAATAAGTACAGCATAACAGGATATTAATTAATGACATTGCAAGTTTTTTCACCCTAAAGTAATTGTGCTCATCACGTGTTTTACTGCATCAGATTTTACACAGAACTAAAACTTCTCATTTCTATTATGTCTCCCCATGCATCACCATGCAGATGTTTGAGTGAATGCAGTAGATTCACTGTGTGTTTCTTTCTTTTTGTCTGTCTGCTTAGTTTCAGCAGTGGTTGACAGTGTGAAGTGCTGTTATATTGGATGATTTGTTGAAGCAGCGGAGGGCAGAGATTATCTGTTTTTCTAAGTGTCTTGAATTTGTCAGGCCTTTAAACAGATACGTTTGATCCTGTGGCCCCAGACAATGTAGACTAAACATTATGAAACATAATGGTAGGATGCTGTTGCCCTGCCTGTGTCGTTTCAGCGGTATCCTAAAGCATTCGCTTCACTCACTGCTGCTGTACTGGTCTAATAAACCTGTGATTTACGCTTTACGTTTACATTTACGTTTACGTTCTCAACCGCACAAAGGCAATGTTTAATGTTTTGCTGGGGCATTTTGAACAGGATATCTTATGTCTAAATCCAACAGCCAAATTCAGACATTCGGAAACATTTGTTGGGGTAGTAAGAACTACCTTGAACACTAAAAAGATTATAGACATTATAATGCTCAGCACTGAGACTGACATATGTGAGTAAAAACCTCCATTTGATATCAGCATTACCTGCTGCTATATTCAGTTACCAGCACAACATTACATTACTGTAAGCTCATGCATGCAGAATATGTAAGGAATATCATCGTTTGCACGTTTACTGCTTTGAGTGAGTAGACAGAATTTTTAATCTGATGTCTAGTATAAAATGACAGGAAGGCAATGAAGGAATAATTTAGGATTTAGATCTGTTTAATAGGCTGTACAGTTTTCACATTTAAACATGCTAATACTCTTTTATTTTTTGTCCACTGGAATGTTTTGGAAAGTATTTTGATAGATTTGTTGGCTGAACACCCAGAAGCACAACAGTACATGCAATTAAAGACCTGTACTTCCAATTCTTGTTGCCTTATTGTCATTTCAGACTGTTTATTCCAAACAAGTAGTTTTGTGTATTCAGTTACCAATGGTGATTTGTTTATGTACTGAATGTTTACATGAACAAGAACTGTTAACCTCTTAGTATTGCTTCCCTTTCACAAAGCACAAGCCATCCGAGAGTGAGTCATTAGATGATTTTTAAATGATTAGATATCTAGCCCTAGACCAATCTAGTTTAATTGTTTTAGTAATTTGGATGAACATTTGGCCAAACGCTGAATTTCTAAATATAATAAAAGCAACAAAAATGTGATGTGTTTTTTATTATTATTTATTTATTTATTTTTTCCTTTTGCACAGCTTTAGAAATACATTTTGTTTTTGTGTTTTTATATATATATATATATATATATATATATATATATATATACACATATATATGCTGTGTTTGCTTAATGCTTTAAATAATGTGTTTGGCATATGCTGCTACAGTATATAATGTTTACATTTTAATCTACACTATCACTTTAGTATCTGTGCATGTGCTAAAACCACATTTTACGTGAAATACATGAAAATACTCATGAGGTTTTCTTAATAGCTGGTTATATTGATCTTGATGTGAGACTTTTTTTAAGCATTGACTATCTGCAGATATTGCTATATTTGTTGTGCTACAATTGATTTATCATGAAAGCAAATAGGTAGATCTGATTAACTTAGAATTTCTGTTTATGAGATCAGCTTGAGATCTGTTTTGGCCAAATTTTAGAGATTCAGGTGAAAGCTCACTGAAAGGCCATTTTGAGCCAGAAGCAAAAATAGTTTTGTGTTGGAAAGAGGATGTTTTCATTTCTACGGCTACAGAGAAAGAGAGAAAGGAATGAGAGAATGGCCTCTCTGAGAGGGAAGAGATTGGAATGTCTTACAACTGACAGAAAAACTCCTCCGAAGCTTGACATTGCTTCAAATCAGAATAGCTTCATTGCCACCGCTGCAGCTCTAGGCTTGTGTTTGTTGGCCTTGCCATCACATTGTTTCATGACAGCAATCAGATGTAAAATAAATAGTGCCATAAGCTATTTCCTGGATTCTAGTTGGAGATATTTTTAGTATGACCAAAAAAGGCAAAGAGCAAAGAACCTTAGCAGCTGATCTCTCCTAGTACATCCAGAGAAAAACATCTCTCCTCTCGTCTCGTTCTGCCCTCCCTTCTTCAAGTTTTGCAAACGTGAGAGTGCACGTTGTCTCAGATACTCTTTGAGTAGATCCACTGGTCCATTAGCATTCATATGTTTGTGTGACTTGAAACCTTAGTAATTTAGGATAAAGTACCGTCAGCTGGTCAATATCATGATGACTATAAAAGTCATTTCTGACTTGTGATGTAGCCTGGAATTAATAATGACATATGAGTGCTCAATTATACCGAAAAACTTGATTTGTTGGGTGGTTCACCATCACTTCTCTGGAGGTTGTATGTTGAGCTTATTTTCTTTGTTAACTGTGATGTGATTGTCTGATTTGTTTATTCCTTCTGTTATTCACTTCAGATGAGGCCAAAATCAAGAAACCCCCACCAAAAACACTTCCTAAACAAGGTACAGTCAAATTAGCCATCATGTGTGTGGTGTAAAGATCAACTCTTCTGTGTGCATTTCTGGGACATGCTGTTGATTACAACAGAAAATCATGTCCTTTTCATTGCAAAAAAGATAACACTTTATTTTAAGGTGTCCTTGTTGCACGTGTTTGTCCACATTTGTTTGTCTGAGGGAGCAGTAACTAAGGGGGCGGAGCTTACCAATAGGTCAATTACACTGTAACAAGGACACCTTAAAATAAAAAGTGCATCCTAAAAAATACCTACTAATGTGGTAGTTAATTACAAAAAGGCAACAGAAAAAAATGGCTTGTTGAATAGGCAGATTTTCTCATCTTTTAAAAAAAAACAAACAAACAAGAAAACAAGACTAAATTTCTTAAGTCATTTTGATTTTAAAATAACATATTCATGGTTCGAAAATGTCTAGGTATTTATCGTAAAACAACAAGACAAGCAGTGCATACCAAGACGAAGATTAGTCATTTTAGCGTTTAGTTTCCCAAAAGTTATTTTGTATACAAGTCATTTAAAATATAAAACATGTGATTTGATGAAGAGGAGCACAGGTGATCTACTTATAACAGCGCAGCTGCTGTGCAGTTGGTCAATACATTTCTAACCGCTCCTCAAGCATATGGATCTTCATCAAGTATTAACATAGCCCAAGCTGTCTGTGTAACTGGACTGTGTGTGTGTGCCAGGTGCTCCTCCTCTGATCCAGCAGTTTCCTGATGATATGAAGATCCTGGCGGGTCAGGAGGTCAGCCTGCTGTGTAAGTTCACAGGAGCTCAGCCCATCAGCTGCACCTGGCTCAAGTTCCGCAAACCAGTAAGAGTCCTTTCACTTTTTAACATGTGCAGAAACCCTGGCCGAGAGAGAAACATTTCTCAGTATATATACTTAAACACAAAGATGCATGTTCATTGACTCACTCACCAGTCCCCTTTCAATGCTTTCACCATTCTGCTATTTCAAATCGAATCCAAAAATTCTATAGGCAGGCAGATCACAGCTTTTCAGAAACAGCCATCATCTCTTAGGAGCGAACACTGCAAGCACTGCCATATCACTCTGTACACATGGCTGAGACACAAATCTTAATTTGTAAACCTCTTTATTACTCTCATTTTTGTCCAGTTAGTTCACTTTCCATTTGAAAGCCCCAGATTGCGTTAAAATTCCTAAAAAACTTGTGGTGTTCCCTTTCAAAAAAATAGCTTATGCATCCTTTGTTATGCAATATTATTGGCATCAACTTTTTGTCAGCTTGCTTTTTTCAGTTAGGACTGGTTTTGTGTTCATTTTTGAAACTGATTCATTGTAGGCCTCATTAATCTGAGCTTTTATTTTGTACAAAAAATAAATAAATAAATCACACTTTTGGTGTTTTCGGTCAAAAATGAATACATGTCAATATTAAAATATAAAGAAAAGAAAATCTGTGTTCATAACACTAACGTGCTGTGTAAGCAGGGAATTTGTTTTGAAATGTTTTTATTTTATAAAAAATTCATTAATCTGAATTTACATTGGGTTTTGAATTAAAAAAAGCGTTATTTGGGGATAATTTTGTCAATATCTAATAACTTTTGCACTGTTTATCACACTAGCATGCTCTAATGTTTAAAGGAGTAGTCTGTGTTGTTTATGCACACCTCGGCTCCTTCAGATTCAGGAAGGTCAGGGCATCACGGTGGAGAGCACAGACAGCAGCAGTCAGCTGACCATCGCAGAAGGACAGCAGGAGCACTGCGGCTGCTACACCATCGAGCTCAAGAACAGCAGCGGTGCGAGACAAGCCGCCCTCAACCTCACTATAGTTGGTGAGTCTGGACGCTAGTGAACACTGGGCATGGCCCCAGAATTAGGGACAAGTCTCTACCAATATCCAGAGACTACTAAACTGCCCTTAGCAATAATTTGGATCAGACAATTAAATTCCAGACGCGTCTGAAAACAAACCGTTGAAATTAACCAAAGAAGTTAAAGTTGCCATAGAATGCAAAACTGTATTTACCTTGGCATAGTTAAATAATAAGTGTTCTGTACATGAAAATGACATACCCTGATTCTCAAACACCAATGTTTCTTCATTCTTGCGTAAATCATGTGAATAAAAAAGACCACTGAAAAAGACATTCTACTAACAGTAAGTAACTTTGCAACTACATGTCTAACAGTCATTAGATTATCAGTAGACTGTCTGCTTAATATCTTCTAACACTTTATTTTGATGGGTGCACAACATACTACATACTGACTGTCAGAAACTTTACAAGTACATGTTATCTTATTCTACTAACCCTAAACATCCCCTAACAGTCTACTCTGAGAGTCAGGAGACATGTAGTTACAAAGTTACTTATAGTTAGTAGAATGTCTATATGGACTATTGAAATAAAGTGTAACCCATCTTTACAACCCAGTGATGCTTTTAATATATATGCAGAGATGACGGGCCAGGTAATAAAAAAATAATTATGGGTTAATGTATAACTAATGAATAACTAAACTATGTATTAATGATTACCGCATCAGCAACAAATGGTCATTCTATATGATTCATAAATTAAGTAATCAATAAATTGTTAGCAGTTAAACGTCTCATAATGTATCAATACCTTGCAAAGGTCATTATGTTATGACTTGTTGAGGAACAGAACCATTCACTAATTGTTAAGTAATATGTCATTGTGATTATTGATTTTAAATGATGTTGTCATGTGTCAACAAGTAAAGTGATAAGATATTGATACCTTTGCAAATCACTAGCTAATGATTAAATAAAGCAGACAGGAAATTAACACATTATGACACGTTTGACCAAAAACAATTTACAGATTACTTAATCTATGAATTATAGGCAACGTCGTTCCTGGAGTGCCGATGTCCTGCAGAGTTTATCTTTAACTCCCCTTCCTGTAGCTCTAATTCTGAACACCTCGATTAGCTTGTTTAGGTGTGCTTTATTAGGGTTTAGCTAAACTCCGCAGGGCAGCGGCACTTCAGGACCGTCATTGCCTATCCCTGATATAGTATGTTCATTTGTTGTGATGCAATACTGATTAATAATTGGTTTAGTTAATTTAAGCAACCTATAAATGTGTACAGTATTCCGTCATGCCATGCACATTTTACAAAGCTGCTTGCAGTGATGGACAATAAATGAATTACCATAGATGAAGTACTTCAGTAAAAGTACAGACACTCTAATAAAATGTTACTCCAGTAAAACTGTAAGTACTCATTTTCAACAAACATTTAATGGATTTGAGTATAAAATGTAAAAACATTCTAGAACCAAGTATGGTTGTGGGTTAAGGTCATTAATATACAGTACTCGGCAAGTCTTTTCACTAGTATTTTCACCAACAAAAACTGGTTTTAAGTCAGTTATTTCTATCTTTTACGGTAGTGTGTCAGTTGGAAATATCAGTTTACATTTCCAATTATCGCAAAAGATAGAAATAACCGACTTAAAAACGTTTTTTTATTGGTGAAAAAACTAGTGGCCTAGGATTTTTGCATAGTACTGTAAGTACAATGTAAAAACATGTATGTACACAGTTAGTGCATTGTACCAAATTATTCATTTATGTGTAAGTACACAGTAGTTAAGGCCACCTAATATAAAGTGGATCTGAATAGATAATCTCACTTCATATTAAGGATATCAGTAGTTAGTGAAACTGGACACACTTACCATAATATAAACCCAGTTCCTCATTCCTTATTTATTTAATTTTTTTGCACACTGAAAAATATGTAGTGCATTTTTATATTTTAAATGCCAGTAGAAGTATCCGTTTCCCATTTCTGAATAAAAAAAAAAAAATCACACCTTCATTCATCACCACTCTCCCTAAACTGTTAAGAATTTGTACTTTAACTTGAAGAGCAGTTTATTAGCGTGTAAAGACATCCGTTGTCTGATCTGTGAGATCATATAGCAATTGATTTTAAAAATCGCCTTCCACAGTCATTTCATAGAACGAGTCATAGCTTAGAAATCAAATCAGTCCACACCTGTTTCTAATCTCTCTGGTGTTTAGTAAAAAGAACAGTACTGACTGGAATTAATCAATTCAAAATGGCTTTGACATTTGACTTCAGGCCTTGACCTTGGTTTTAGCTGCATGCATCTTTAAAGTACTTGTAGAAAGTTGAATGCTGGCTGCCAAGCAGTGCACATGTAGGTGATCTGACTGCTTTAATACATTTTAGGACACAATGCCTCACAAACCAGCTTCTGTCTTGGTCTTCCCAGATAAGCCCGACCCTCCTGCTCGTGTCCCGGCAGCCTCAGACATCCGCAAGTCCAGCCTCACTCTGTCCTGGTACGGGCCGACATACGACGGAGGCAGCGCCGTCCAGTCCTACAACCTGGAGATGTGGAGCTCAGTGGACATGAAGTGGACAGATCTAGCGTCCTGCAACAGCACCTCCTATAACGTGCAGAACCTGCTTCCAGACAGACAGTACAAGTTTCGAGTGAGAGCAGTCAATATTTATGGCGTGGGCGAGCCCAGCGCTGAGTCTGAGCCCGTGCAGGTGGGGCTGGAGGCTGAGAAGGGTGAGTGCCACCTAGAGGACAGACAGGAGTCTTACAAGAGTATTACAGGAGTCACAAACAACCAATTACAGTCTTTGCTTATTTGGTCAGTTACAATAAAATAGACATTAAATAAAGAAAAATATAAAATTTATATAAAAATATATAGGTAACACTTTATTTTGTTAGTCTACTTTAGACATTCTATAAACAGTAAGTAAGTTACAAATGTGAACAAGTACATCAACTAGCAGTCATCAGAGTATTAGTAGACTGTCTTTATTTTGATGGGTCCACAACATACTGACTTTTAGAAACTTTGCAAATATATGTCAGCTTATTCTACTAAACATAAACCTACCCTAACAGTCTACTTTGAGAGTTAGTAGACAATTAGTTGACATAGTTACAAAGTTACTTATAGTTAGTCGAATGTCTAAAGATGACTATCATAACCAAAATAGAATATGCTGTAATAACATTCTGTTGCTTCTACAGACAATAAAGATGAAGCTGAGCCTTCAGATGATGGTATGTTTCATGTTTTCGAAATGTAAGCTTTGAAATATTAAGTGTAAAGTTCCTGTTCTCTTTTTTCTGTTTTCCCCGTTCATTTAGGATGGTTGTACATATAACCAAATGTGTCATGCAGAACAGAAGTATATCTACAAACAAAACAAAAAAAAAATTATTTCACTGTAAATCTTAAACAATTGCGTAGTTCATATTAGTTTTAGTTTTAGTTTATAAATGCATGTTTTAAATCGTTCAAACACAAACATTTTTCAAATTGTTTGACCTTATAAAATAATATAAAATAATAATTTAAATCAAATAAATAAATAAATCAAATAAAATAATTTAAAAAAAAAAGAAAATTAAATACCTTTTTGTAAATAATTATCCCAGAATTGTATGGCTATCTTCAGAACATGTTGATGTGTATTTCTGTCATGCTGGTAATCAGACAATTTAAATTATTTTTTCCTTAGCTTTGTGCTGTTAGAATGGGATACTTTATGTCATACTTTAAGCGGTCAGTAAGTAAGTAAGTCAGGAATTGTAGAAAATCCTTGTAGAAAATCCTTCTTAATTTGAGAATTTTTATATATTTTGGCTGGAAACAATACACAAAATCTAGTCTTAGAAAACAATTTTTTTTCAATGCAGGAAGGTTTTGTTTTTCAAAACCACATAGTAAAATAAGAGTTGAATATTGGAGTTTGACCGATTTTAAACAATCCAGAATTACAGGGATCCATTCCTTCTCTTTTCAGAATCAGAGAAGGAACCAGACTACAGAAATGTGACAATCAAAACAGACATGAAGGTGAAGGACCTGTATGACGTGGAAGACAGACTGGGCACGTGAGTATGAAAGCAGATCAATCAGTGTAAATGATTAGATATTACCTAAACCAAAAGCATTCTGCTGGCAGCCTTCTACTTTTCAGTGGTCCTGTAATCTGTCTAATATAACATTTAAGATCAGGTTTATTAAACATATTCAAAGAAAAACATGATCTGAAAAATATGCATTTTTGAAGACTTCTTTCTTTCTTTTATTAGAGGGAAATTCGGGACTGTTTTCAAACTGATAGAAAAGTCAACAAAAAAGGTGTGGGCTGGGAAGTTCATAAAAGCATATTCTGCCAAAGAAAAAGACAATGTCAGACAGGAAATTGCAATCATGAATGACCTGCATCACCCCAAGCTTGTTCAGTGCATCGACGCTTTTGAGGGAAAGACTGACATTGTAATGGTGCTAGAAATGTAAGTGTATATATGTTTAATGAGCTTTAATCTTGCATTAGTGAATGTAAATGGACCGGGGTTTTTTTTTCTTTCTTTTTTTGGCTTGCACCATGTCTCATTTCAAGCCTGTAATCAACTCACAAAAGCTAAAAAATAATTTTATTATTTTAGTGTTATAACGATTGAGTTATTGGTATTATTGTGATTGTTTTCTAAGACACATTTTTATAATTGTTTTAACAGAAATTTCTAATTGCTATAGAAATTATTAATTGTCAAGAACAAGTATGTCAGCCTGCTATGCATAAAACATTGTTCTGATTCCAATATTCAAAAAATTTGTCACTTTTAGAAGTGATTAAGTGGTGTTACCTGCAGATCATTAACTTTTAGGACACACCATCCTCATACTAAAATAAAAAAAAAGGTTTTAATCAGTAAAAGTCAGTAAAAAATATCTCTACATGTTATAGCACAATATGCTGTTTTGATTCCTGTACTTTCTGACATGAGTTGAAGGAAAAGATATCCCTGAGAATTTCTAAATAAAGCCACAAATTAAGCTCAAGCAAGTATATACATTTCTTTTTGAGGTTGTCAGTATTTCATTTCATAGTATGTGAATGTGTCTGGTGTTCTTCAGGATCTCTGGAGGGGAGCTGTTCGAGAGGATCATAGATGAGGACTTTGAGCTGACAGAGCGAGAGGTGATCAAATACATGCTTCAGATTGTGGATGGAGTCAATTTCATCCATAAGAAAGGCATCGTCCACTTGGATCTCAAACCTGAGAACATCATGTGTGTCAATAAGACCGGCAGCAAAATCAAACTCATTGACTTTGGACTGGCACGCAGACTGGGTCAGTAGAAAACCCTCACACTGTGTTTTTATGGGGTTTTAGCATTTTGAAAATGTGATTGAAAACATTATTTATTTATTTAAAATTTAAGTTCTAACATCATGTATAGTTCTAAAATGAAATTATGGACTGTTCCCTGTCGACACCTCACTCATACTGCGTCTGCTAAGACGCTATGGGAAAAAACTTTTTTTTCTACTAACTGAAGCCTTTTTTAATCATGCAGTGAAAGCTGCACTGCAATTGGTTACCAACCAATGGCCGCAGCTCCTGCCAAAGCTCGCCTGAGTGGGCGGGATCATCTATATAGAGCGTCTGCTTCGCCACCCTCCTGCACATTAAGGACAAACACAGGGAGTGCTTTGCCTGTCTTGATAAGACCCATGCAGAAGCTGCTCTGACTGGTCTTGCTACTCTCCGCGCTAGGATAGCATCCTTTTCAGGACATGGCTCCTTCTCCCAAACCCTCCCGCCTCACAAGAGCAGCGGGGCAGAGAGGCACAGCACTTCGAGGATGATGAGCTCATGTTGGTGCAGCCCCCGAGTGCCTCACCACCGCGAGCAGTTTCACTGGTTCTCTTCCTAAATGAAGACCAACATTCCTCCGCGCCTGCGAGTGACCTCGTCTCATTTGGAAACAGTGAGGACGAGCTGCAAGAGAACTCCATGTCTTTTGCAGCCTCAGATGCAGAGGAGCTGTCGGGCTCAGGTGAACCAGCCCACTCTGCTCTGTCAGATTCTGGCTCTCTCAAGTCCAGGACACAGAGCTCTTCCGTGTCCTCTCAAAGGCGGTCAGTGAGCCCTCAAGCCCTTCGACAGAAGATCACGCCATTCTGCCCCGAGGTTCACAATGAACTGAAATCCTGGAGCTTTCCTTGCTTGGCGCGAATCCGCAATGCTGCCTCATCGGCCTTCGCGTTGCTCGACGGCAACGAGGAGAAGGGCTGTGACTCGCAACCGCTACTGGACGAGTCTGTGGCTGCTCACCTCTGCCCACCCACTGCTATGTAGGACAACATCTGCTCTCGCCGGCCGAGACTTTTCTTCCGCTGGACAGGCAGCCTCGGCCCTTCACTGCATGGCGGTGATGCAAGTGTTTCAGGTGAAACTTCTCACAGTTGGAGAACCTGACGCTGAAACGCTGAGAGAGCATCTGCAGGCTGCCCCAGAAAGCCGCCACAGTAGCCGAAGCAGGCGCCACCTCTGCTGCAGCCCCGGTAGTTGAAGCAAGAGTCAAGGAGTCGCTGTAGAACAGCTGCTAGACGCTTTCCCTTTCCCAAGAGGCAGGGACCATGGCCCAGATAAGTGCTGGACCCTCCGCTGCCGGCGTCCTCCTGATCTGCTAAGTCTCACTATGGCCTGACGACTCCGCAAGCTGCTTCGTTTCTGTCCTCTACCTTGCAAAGCTCAGGGTATGACACACAATATAATAGCTGCAAACACTGTGTCCGTAAAAGCACCCATGCAGCTCGTTGTTATAGGGCACCCAGAAACTCTCAAAAAGTGAATTTTGCTAAGAGCATGCTGTTACCCAGTCAACAAATAACGTTCCTGGGCACTGTGATAGACTCAATTCAAATGATAGCGTTGATCTCGCCGGAGCGTGCCGTGACCATAGCGTGTTGTGCTGCCTCCTTTAAGATTGCAACGCTTCATCCCCTGAAAGCCTTTCAGAGAATGATGGGTCTGATGGCCGCAGCCTTATCAGTGCTACAGCTTGGTCTCTTACAGATGCGGCCACTTGGCCTGACCTGTGGTTAGATGCAGACAGCAGCTTGCGCATCAACTGCCTGGAAATGTTAGCAGTATGGCACGCTTGTCACCTTTTCCTACTGCAACTGAGGGACAGTCATGTCCTGGTTCGCTCATCAAGGGGGTCTGTCATCGAAGCGTCTTTTCAGATTGTCTGCGCCCCTCCTCAGATGGGCCCAGCACCCATCAGCGCTCTATAAGAACAACTTACATCCACGGCAAACTGAACCTGGGCGCAGACAAGCTGTTACAGGGAGCAGTCTGCAGGAATTGACTCTTCACCCAGTTTATCTGGAAAACGTCCGGCAAAGAGGAAGTGGATCTTTTCGCTTCAGACAGCAACACTCGCTGCCCAGCTTATTTCACAAGTAAAATGGATGCGCTGGGCCAGAACTGGCCCAGCTCTTCCTCTATGCTTTTCCCCCGATCTCACTGATTACCCAAGTCATCAGCCGAATTAGGACAGAAGGTCACAAAGACCTCCTGGTCGCCCCCCTCTCGTGGAACCAGCTCTGGAGACCTGTACGCGATGCTGACGGCAGCCCCGTGGCCCACACGGAAGCCCAGCCTGTGGGCCCTACATGTTTGGCAGCTCGACAGGAGCCAGTTTGCCTTCCCGAGCGCATACTAAACACCATCTCTCATGCTAGAGCCCCGTTTACGAGATAAGTATAAGGACGATATGAATACAAATATGCGGGGCATTGTTTCTCTGCATGCTTATGTGCCCCGGCTTTCGCTTGGGCTCGCTGTCATACATTGATCATTCTTCACTTACAGCGCGGCTGGATTGAACTGAGTTCCGATAGCGTCTTAGCAGATGCAGTACCAGTGAAGTGCTGACAGGGAATGAATAGGTTACTTCCATAACCCAGGTTCCCTGAGACACGGAAACGAGTACTGCATTCTATGCCGCGCTGTAGGTGTCTGTCGCTTCAGTCGAAGTAACCTGAATCCTGTGGCGAAGCGGCTGCTATATATAGACGGCCCCGCCCACTCATGTGAGCTTCGGCAGGAGCCGCTGCCATTGGTTGGCGCAACCGATTGGTTAATCCAGATAGCATTACACTTACCAATGGCCTCCAGTTTTCACTGCGTGATTAAAAAAGTCCTCAGTTAAGGAGAAAAAAGGAGTTTTTCCCATAGTGTCTTAGCAGACCCAGTACTCGTTCCCATGTCTCAGGAAACCTGGGTTACGGAAGTAACCTATTCATTTTGTGTTTTTTGTCTGGCTGTAGAGAATGCTGGCTCTCTGAAAGTGCTGTTTGGCACCCCAGAGTTTGTGGCTCCAGAGGTTATTAATTATGAGGCTATCAGTTACGCCACAGACATGTGGAGTATAGGAGTCATCTGCTACATCCTGTAAGTACACTTCTTCAGACATTGTCCCATTTTCTATACAACTCAATTTTGTGTAATTTTTTAGTGTAAATCCTGGAGTAAAATCTACAGAATTATGTGGAATAATGTATACTTGAGCTGAGAATACTACAGTCCTATTGGTAACTGGTAATTGTGTTCAGACATTTAAATGCACGTTAATTGCATATGAATTTATTATAAATTATTATAAATAAAATTCATTATTGTTTTAATTTATGAAAAACGCAATTAGCGGAATTACGCAATTAAAGGACTCAAGTGCAACCTTATTTGTAATTTTATAATTGCTTCTAATGTCTCTGACATGTATTTAAAGTATATTGTCAAATGTACTGACAAGCAATTAAGGTAAACTAAAATATAATTTAATGCCATCTTTATAAACACCTGAAGTTGCAATTTAGTACATTTTAATTGAATTAACTTTAAATAATATCCTATATCCTATTAACATTAGAATTGAGCACTTGTGTGAGTGATGACTGCTATTTCAAAAGGATGTGGCTGTAGATCTCTGTTTGTCAAAGCTTTCTGCTTTCTGAGAATAATTATTTCTTTCTGGGGTGGCTTTTAGATTACTTTCATTGGTGTAACCCAAAGGAGTCAGTGAAAGTAGTAAATCACATAATGTTGTTGTATTTGATATGCAAATTTGTAAGATTTTAAAATTATCTACAAGTAAAAAAAAAAATCAAGTAAAATGCCTACAATTTTGTTGAAAAAAGTGTTAATTGTTAAGTGATTAATTGCATTCAAAATAAACGTTTTATTCACATAATGTATGTATAATATTTAGTATGCATATATAAATACAGATGTATTTTTTTCAGAAATACACACACCTATATTATGGAAACAAAAACATTTAATTTGGATGTGATTATGAATAATCGTTTGACAGAACTCATTTTTATATACAGTATGACTGTATATAAAGTATCAAATATACTATGTGAGTCATAAGCAGCTGTACAAATAGTTTGTATAGTTCTGCTTTATTGTTTCTTTGCCTTGTTTTTTGTTCTCTTTAGTGTCAGTGGTTTGTCTCCCTTCATGGGGGACAATGATAATGAGACACTGTCTAATGTGACCTCAGCGACGTGGGACTTTGAGGACGAGGCATTTGATGAGATCTCAGATGAGGCCAAAGACTTTATTAGTAACCTGCTGAAGAAAGACATGAAGTGAGTGATTTCACAACACCAAAGTCTTCATTCAGAAAGTACTTCTGTTGCCTTGTCCTCGAGTCGTTCTAAATGTCTGATTGAACTGATTTTCTCCGTCTTGCGTCATGCATCTGTTCTCCCTGAGGTGCTGCAGTAAGGTTGAGTTCTCTGTCAGAGATCATACATTTTCTTCTTACAGTTTCATCTGTTTATTTTTCTCAGAGCTCCTTCTCTTAGAGTGTAATTACCAGGATGGCACACAGTTTCAGTGTATGTGTGTGTGTGCAGAGCTCGTCTGACCTGCGATCAGTGTTTCCAGCACCCCTGGCTCAAACAGGACACCACCAACATGGAGGCCAAGAAGCTTTCCAAAGAGAGGATGAAGAAGTACATTCTGAGAAGAAAGTGGCAGGTCAGGATCTTGATAACATAAAATGTTGGTTTTCCATTTATTATTGATAGTTCGATTAAAATGAGCTTCTTGCAGTGTGTTTCTTATCATACAGTGTGTTCTGATGTTTTAGTCAATAAAGTCATAACTGGTTTGCTGACTCTTCTTTAGAAAACAGGGCATGCGGTTCGAGCTATTGGTCGACTGTCTAACATGGCACTAATGGCGGGCGTTCATGCCAAAAAGGGCTCCCCCACTGAAGGTGCACAACGTTTCTGTCCTCACCAACCCTCACATAAAAGACTAAGACTAATACGTGAATTTTCAACACAGCCCTTGTAATGAAGAAGTTCGCTTACTGAAAATATTTGCGCTTCTACTGCATGTCAATCTTGAAATGATGTCACATTTTCTGTGCTGTACTTGCAGATAATATAAAATTAATGAAATAGAGGACCACACTTTCATGATTGCTTTTTAATATGAACGTAATGTTGCATATCCTAATATTGTCTTTCGAACGTGCACGGTTACACTTTATTTTGATAGTCCACTTCAGACATTCTACTAACTTTAAGTAACTTTCTAACTACATGTCAACTACATTCTCATTTTTTTCCAACTACATGTCTACTACCTCTCAGACCCTAACAGTCTACTCTGAGAGGTTTGGGGTTAGTAGAATAAGTTGATACTTGTAAAGTTTCTGATAGTATGTTGTAGACCTATCATAAGCAGACTAATACAAATACTCTAATGATTGCTAATCGACCTGTAGTAGCAAAGGTACTTACTGTTAAGAGAATGTTTAAACAAAGTACTTTTTTAAGGAAATTACAAAGAATTTAAATTTAATTTAAAAGACGTTTTTAATTGTATCACATTTTGAATCATTATACGTATCTAATGCATGTGTAAAATACTGTAATACTGTAATTTTAACTGTAGTGCATTTAAAAATATATTTGAAATGTATTTCGTCATTTTACTGTTTGTTTGCACATTACAGGTTATTCATTATAAACGTGTAATTACTAATATGTTTTAATACATGACATACAATTAAATAATTAACAGAAATTACATGTACCTTAAATCCTTATCAGAACATCATCATAGCACTTTAACCATATTTATGAGAATAACAATTATGAGATAATAAAAATGTACCTATGCTCAACTTTACTCTACTTGCAATTAATATAAATGTTAAATAACTTACATTTAAACAAACAACCTGATCTGAAGTGTCTAAAAACATTACATTCAATTCACACATTCTGTAAGATTAATTTATTTTAAGTACGCTTAAATGTACTTATTTTTCACAATTTCACAATTTTTTATTTTGTGAATCTGCCTGTAGATATGTATTATTATATGTATTGTATTAATGGTGTTCTGCACACTTCGCTAAGGATAAATATATTTCCCCAAAACCTCTGTTTACTACTGATTTTTACTGATTCTACTGAAATTTTAATTTCTTAATGTAAATTTAAAGTCTTTAACATGATTATTAATATCCCAAACTGTCTTGTTTGTCAATCATAGCGGAGGATAAACAGTTTGCTGCTGAAATGGAGGAGAAACCTCTGATGAAACCCACGTTCAGTTCTGTTATTAAAGACGTTGAGGTTGTAGAAGGCAGTGCTGCTCGATTCGACTGCAAAATCGAAGGTAAAATAATTCTATCTACTGCTTAAACATTCTGTTGATTACAAATGAATAAATATGGTGTGAAATACAATTCAAATGATGAAGATGACTTTCCAGTATGCCTAATATGTGAGCAACAAAATGCTTTTGTACTTTTGCGCTACATTTGGTGGCACTGGAGGCATAGACACACTTTATCTATAAGTGCACTGCTATTAAAAAATGTAGGTCGGTAAGATGTCTTATTGTTTTTAATAGGAAGTCTCTTATGCAGTAAAACAGTAATATTATGTGAAAATATAATATTAGACTGTAAAATAACTATATATATATATATAGAATTGATTTATTCCAGTAATCAACACTTAATTTTCAGAATCATTACTCTTTATTAGTGTCACATGATTCTTCAAAAATCATTCTAATATGCTGAATATTAATGAAACATTTCTGATTATTATTATCAAAGCAAAATAAAAGCATTTATTTGAATT
>JAUMHP010000198.1:96721-108217 GCA_032361065.1 Enteromius trimaculatus | reverse complement strand
TGTTCAGTGCTTTGCTACAATCTGTATTGTTAAAAGCGCTATATAAATAAAAGTGACTTGACTTGACTTGACTTCTTGAGCTGATCTCATGGGCGTTACACGCCGACGGGTGACATCATATCCCTTAGATGACAGAAAGAAAGAGTGAGAAAGAAAGAAATAAAACAGAGACCATGGGATGGAGGATTATTAAGAGACGTGGTGGAAGAGAAAAGGAGGAGGAAAGATTTGAGACAAACGATGCAAAAGGAAAGTCCCAGAGAAAGTAGAGGATGCATATAATGAAAGTGGGAAACAGACAGAGAGGGAGCGAGAGTTATGGCTGTACGTTCTGGCAACGGCTCTTTTCTGCAGACGTGAACAATTGTTACTTTGTGTGCACCGAGAGCTTTACATACGGTGCATTCCAGACTCAGCTCTCGGCCAATGGGATCGCAGCAGGAAGAGGGTCATTCCAGAGGGTCCTGAGGAATGTCTGTGCCATTGATTCCATTCCAGGATGACCTCTCTGGAGAACTGCTTTCTTTTTTCCCATTCTCCCTTTCCGCAGCTGGGAATGCTTAAAGTCGAGGTGGGAGCATACACACTGAAAACACACACTGCAGTCCACATGTGCCAAACACACCCACGCTGGGAACAGCAGAGCACACACTCCCCTCCGCCTCTCTATTCTCACCAGTTCAGTTGTTTTTATGCATCTGTCTCTTTCACTTTCTCCCTTTCTTTACCAATTTGCATACTATGCATGCTAACAGTTTATAGTATAGCAAAATTGCAAGTTAGAAGTGATTTGGATGTACAATTCTTCAAGTGGAATTTTTATGGTTCGTGGGGAAAAAAAGTCAGTTTGAAATGGCATTCGCTTTTTTATTTCATTAATCTGACATAGTATCAAGGTAAATGTAGAAATATAGGGAAAAATGTAGGCTGTGATGTTATTTTACAGAGGAATTGATCAAATTGAGAAAATGTGTCTGCTTCAGTTTGCTGGAGAGGAGAGTTTAAAATATGGTGACCATACGTCCTCTGAAATTTCATAATCATTTTGGCCTTGATTTTTTACAGATGTGTTCTCATGCATTAATTAGTGATTGCATTGCTTAGACCTACCTTCTCACAAGCTATGATTGGTCAGTAATGTACAATGCTTACAAGCCATTGCTCAAACTCCAACCCAGATTCCGAAATTGTATTCTTTATTATTTTTTATTCCCAATAGAACACTGATAACATAACAAATGTTTAAAATGAAAAATGTTGCACTTTTATCCACTAAATGAGCTCATGAACTTTCAATGAGATTCAAATTTGACACCTGCTACAGGTCTCAGGAAAATTGGCACGGGGCTAAAAAAACAAGACATTTTGAAATGATTCAGCTGGGAGAATATCTAGCAACTAATTAAGTTAATCAGGTCTGTGACATGATTACTGTAGTTATAAAATGTCTTAGAGAATATCTTAGAATATCTGCGCTTCGGGTGTCGCGAATTTGAGTCCCAGCTCACAGACCTTTCCTGATCCTATCTCTCTACAACTTCACTTCCTGTCAGTCCTGAGATATCCTATCTAATAAAAATTTAGCTTAAAATAAAAAAAGAAAAATGGGCAGACGTTCTCCAATCTATGAATACGTATGTAATAAGATAAAGATAAAATTTAGTTTGATGGATTTAGCTAGATGCTGATTTGTAAACATATATGTCATGTAACAAATGTGTGTGTGTATCAAGGCATAAACATGGTTATGTCCCAATATTAGGGTGACCACACATGCCATTTTCTTAGGACCCGGCAAGGATTTTTATATTGCTCTGATTCAAAGTACCTCCAGAGCGTATTTTCTTAAAAATATTGAACCGATGTCATACACCAATTCGGTCTGCACCGTCAAACAAAGCCAAAACCTAGATTTTTTAGGCAATGTAGAAATCCTGGACGGGACGAGTCCTGGGAAAATGGCACGTAGGATCACCTTGACCATTATAGACGTAGGCAATTATTTTGTTACATACTTAAAGGTATGTATTCCTTTCACTATCTAAATACATACTTGAAGCATATAGTACAAGAATGCAAATTCTATCTGTTGCTGTCTGCACCCCTGTCTCTTCTTCACTGTCATTCCCTCTCTAACACCGTTTGATGCAATCATTTCAGTGTCTGACATCAGTGTATCAGATTGATTATTAATGCCTGGCCTGCCACTCATCGTCATGGCTGCCGTCTAATTAGTGTTGCAGAACAGCAGCAGTTTCCAGTTAAGATTTGGCAGAGTGTCTCATTCAGCTGATGAAAGCAGTGTGTCTCTCTCATTCGACGGCAGTTTCACATGCATTTCACCTGGCACGTGATTGGGTCGGCCACAAAGCCACTGTAACCATGGTTACAGAGAACAAAACTGGGCCCACAGTTTGGACTCGACACCATTATGAGACTGACTGGAGAAAACAGCCGAACACAACCGTTACTTTGAACATTTTTTTCAGTGCATTCATTTTTTTTTTATGATGCCAGTTTTTAGATGAGTCAGAATATTTCTGAGTCATTGTTAAATTCACACAGTTATGTTTAATTTAGCTTTGTCTCTGGTGTTTAAATAATCCGTAAAAATGTGTTATTGAAACGTAGATAAAATGAAAGAAAGAAAAATTGATGCAACTGAAGCAACAGTTAAACATAGCATATGAGTTCATTCATGGATCTTTTAAATGCAGACTTTGGCATTTTGAAAAATCTGATCACAGTTTGATGCATTGTTGAGATCTCGCCACAAGACCCCTACATTTCAAAATGTAAAATTAATGGGTGATTTATTTCAATTTAAACTTGTTTAAACCTGTTTCAGTTTGTCACTTGTTGTGCAGAACACAAACAGGCTAGCGTTACAGGCTATTTGTATGTTCTAGATAATGCAACTTTTTTATGGTAAATTTAGGTTGGAAAAAGTCATTAAATGATTAAATGACAACAACAACAATAATAATAATAGTAATAATAAAATAAAACATTGATTAAGTATGTGGCAATATTAAATCAAAATGTAAGTTGTGAACCAAATTATGAATATAATTTAGGGAAAAAACGAGTGTACAATACATATAGTGTGTGTGTGTGTGTGTGTGTGTGTGTAATTATAAAGGACATGTGAGACACAATTGCAACACTAAAAGAGACATCTTTGTTATTGAGCCTTGTAGATGAAGACTTTTTCTTCTTTCTTTCCTCTGCAGAAGTTCAGGAGGAGAGTGCAGGAGTCGACACAGGTCCTGCGGGAGCTGGAAATCTCATTACGGACCAATCACATCGGGTGAGTTCATCTGTGTATATGCGTGTTCATTAAATACTGCTCACGCTGTAGCTGTGATCACTGCTCTGAGCAACACAGACACACTCCAAAAGCCCTCATGTAAGATGCACTGAAGCTGAAATAATGCTCTTTTGTGTGAGGCGGCACATGTTGCAGCCAAATGCTCCTGAACGGACTTGTCATATTTCTGCGCAGTGGAATTCTCCTAGAATGCCAACCAGATTTTTGTTTTGGGAATTCCAGCACAACTCAATCAGAGCGGAGAAATTTTAAGATTTAGTGAGAGCTGAAAATCACACGCCCAGTTGCATGCTGGGAGCTAGAATTAAGCGGATGTGGAAAGGCTGACGGGAACTCGGCGAGGTCGGGAAAATGTCACAACAGGAAAATGGGAAGATGTGATATTCCAGTAGCAAACAACACACACTCTTTCCTTGTCGTCCCATATATAAGTGTTATAGTTTTATTATTTCCCAGAACCTCCGAGCTGCTAGACAACCCGTACAGAGATTTAGCTGCCATATGGTTCTCAACTAGATTACATAAATGATCTAGATGAGATAAAGCAGTATTATCTGCTCACAGAGGGTTCAGAAAGAGTAACTCAACAGAAAGGTAACTCAAACTCTGTCCCTAGAGTTGCAAATACTGCTAATTATTCCTTCTGTCCCCAAACAATGTATTTTTTCCATTTGTTCATTATGTTAAATGGATACTGATCATTAAGCTGATCATTAATGCATATAAACAAATGATGTTTGACTTTTAAATGAATTCCAAGAACCATGCAGTGCAATTGTAAAGAGGAATAACTGTCTGCTTATATTCTATATCCATAGTTCCGTCTTAATGTTCAGATTATAAATGCATGTAGTCACATATGAGTAAAATTGCTCATTAGAAAAGCAAAGGACATAGAGACATAACTCATTTTTATTTCACAACTGTGAGATTTTCAGGTGTTGGCCTACTTTTCAATGCTAAGAAAAGGTGAAAACTGGCTTTTGATCATTTCTGGGATCCTTGTGGTCTTTGTCAATGTGAGTGTGTGTGCGCGAGCGTGTGTGCAGTATTCTGGGATGTCTCTGCCGTGTCTTTGAAGTATCTCTCACTGCTGTTGCTCTGAGGAAGCGATCCAGCTGCATGAAACCTTCGCTTTCAGTCTCCAAACTGTGTTGAAGCTGTTTTTTAAGCTACTGAGACTCTGTTCCATGATGCATATTTCATGACGCTTGTCTCCATATGGAAGTGTGGTTTCTGAATGCTGGGACGCACTGTGAGCTCTGTGGAGTCTCCTGGATTATCTAGTCTAACTGCTGCATGTTTACTACTCATGGAATTAACTCTATAATGTAGTAATGATAAAACATCAAAGCAATGCTGTAATGCATACAAACTTTTGATGGATAGTTTTTTTGTAATTCTTTCTCTCTCTCTCTCTCTGTTCAGGTGGGTGCGGGAGTTTCTGAATGAGGAGAACAAGGGTTTGGATGTGTTGGTGGAGTATCTTTCGTTTGCACAGTATGCTGTCACGTAAGTCACCCGTGATTGTACTGAACATGAACACAATGAACACAATGGCTCCTTTCACGCAGACCGCTGCTGTATCTTTGTGTGGCTCTGACTACATGCCTCACTGCTGCTCCGGGAGGACCCACGAGTGTGTGTGTGTGTGTGTGTGTGTGTGTGCGTGCGTGCGTGCGTGCGTGTGCACAGCCTGTTCACTGGGATCAGATCAAGTCACAAGATCTCATTTACAACCAATGGCATTTTACAACCTGATAAGTAACTTGCTTTATTGTAATTTGGGTGGAAAAGACTGTAAAAGCAGCCCAATGCCGCATCACAACAAACTACACACACTATAAGATTTGTTGTTTTGTGTGTTTGAAAAAAGGATTTTAACTTATAATTGTATTTATTATTATTTATTTTACTATAATATCGTTTTTTACCATTTAAAATAATTCCTTTCTATTTTAAATTTTTTAAGCTGAAATTTTAGTATGATCCTTCAGAAATCAGTCTAATATGTAGACTTGCTGCTCAAGAGACTTTTCTGATTATTATCAGTGCCGAACAGTTGTTTGATATTTCTGTGGGAACCAGGATACATTAGTTCAAGGTCTGATGAATACAACATCTAAAATAACAGCATTTATTTAAAAAAGTAAATATAATAAATTCGATTTTTTTTGTAATAAGCTAAAAGTCTTTTAGATTTAAAAAGTTTTATAATTTTAAAAGGAGCTGACATAAAAACATCAACTACACAAAATTCCAAATAAAATGTGTTCATGCATACACATACACAACAGTGTTTTTTTTCTGTACAAAAAAACAACAACAAAAACAATATGGCATTGTTATTTTGGTAAATCCTGAGTGGCTGCTGTTGTATGTTCGACAGGTATGATGGTGACAGTTCTGAGAACAGCACAGAAAACTCTGTGGATAAATCTAAACCCTGGAATCGATCGATTGAAGATCTCCATGGAGGACACCACCTCTCATCAGCTGTCACAGGCAACAGCATCTCCAGAGCCAGCAGACATTCAACCATAAGGTGTGAACACACAAACAGACGTTCTTATTATTACAGCAGAAACAAAGACCCTGATAGCATCTAACATTTCTGAACGTGAAATGGTTGTTGCGACTGCAGAGGCTGTGTACAGACTCCATGTGATTTCTGAAAGGCTCTTTTGTATAGTCATGAGGCCCGTAAGACTTTAAATGGCTTAGGAAACAGAACACAGTCAACGTGTGTCTGTCTGTCCGTCTGGCCGCTGACTCACAAAACTGGCTTAGACGGTTTTATTCTGATGAAGAATGGACAACTGACACATCACCACCATATGAGTATTAATACAGGAACTTCCCTGTCTGTTACTGAGCGTCCTGATGACAGGACAGAAGTATTTACACGGACCCCGAGGGGATCTGTTTGAATGGGTTCAATATGTTAAGTCCCCTTCACTTGAATTGGATTAAGGTCTAACCCTTATGCAGTAGTCACAGAGAAATCCAGATTCTAATTTTAGAATTCTGCTCAGTTGTTTCTTCTGGACTCATATCTAAAGCTCATATCTATTCAGAGGAGTTCTGCAAATATATGAGACATGCATCTTCAACTGTGTGGAAAGACAAAAGAAAGCCCCACTGCAGTTTGATCTGACTCCTAAGTCTCAACTTAAATAATGAGAGAGAAATGAGTGTAGACTTAGCATTTGCTTGTGTTTATTTTACTGACCAAATAGTTCAATGGTCTTAGAGTTAATACTGAAAATGTTATTCTTAAAAAAGATCACCCATTCTACATGTATGAGTAAGTGACACTCTATAATAGCACAGTATCTAGAATATAACTTGTTAATATACCAATATGAAATATAGGAATATAAAAAAATATAAAAATCATTAATTGTAATGCTGTGGGGATATGGAGGTTCACACCCCAGCTATAATAATCAGTGGTCATTACCTTTTTTTTGTTGTTGTTTTTTGTATTTAAAAAGTCTAAATATTATTTTTTTTTTTTTTGTATTAATGATTTTTTATTTTAGTACCTCACATTTAAGTGTAAATTTTTCATTAGAAACTAGCTAAAATAAAATATATTTTAAAATATTTTTAAAATAACATTTTAGTTTTAATTACTATTTAATGAATAGTTTTAGACTATATACCCTGGTAACATTTTTTTAAAAATGAACTTTTTGTGGTTTTTGTTTTGTTTAAAATCAGTGATCCTGATTTTAGTAACTGCATTAGAGGAATGATATTGTTGGAATCACTTTATAACATATTTCAGCTGATAAAAACACATGCAGCCATTTAGAATCAGACTTTAAAAGACGGCAGAAGATACAGTATAACTGCCATGCGGGCTTATATCAAGCAGAGCTTGGTGCGTATGCCGGTTATTAATATTATTTTCTCGATATAAACAGGCATTTAAGAAAGCAAAAACATTCTATTCATATGTGCCAATAATTTTCTTTGGGTGTGCTTTATTAATTTTGTGTACCTTATGAATAAAGCACACTTTGGTCTAATGATTTTGCTAGAATTTTGTCGCAGGTTCTGTTGAATTCATCTGTGTAATTAATGCAGTTGTCACTCTGTCTGCAGTTTCCTGTTGTGTGTTCCCATCTGCAGCACAAGGCATGTTCTTTTTGTCCTTTAGATAGCGTCTCCTCTCCCCTCCCCTCCATGTCTCACTTTTGTGCAGAACTATGGAGGTTAGATTACAGAGTGTGTTCAGTAGCTATAGCTGTGTATCTGAGCCTCTGATAGAACTTGCCCTCATGTAGTCTGTCAGGCATAATCACTCATTTTACTTGTTATTTGAAGCTGTTTATTCAGATCATGCTGCTGTGCAGGGGATTTATGAATTCACTTCATCATTCCTCACCATGAACTTTACCTGAAGTGGCGTGATTGCATAGATCAAAGCTTCCGTCCACATACAGTAGTTTGTTTCCATGCTTCCCCTCAGCTCTTAGTAATTTGTATCTTAAATTCTTTGTGTTTTAAATTTTTAAAGAATAATTCTCAAATTTCCCAATGCTCTCCTGAAGAACAAAGACTCATCCACAATGCCCAAAGTGCTCAGAGAAAAGAGGGTACGTCTGCTGCATTTAGTGTTTAGATCAAAGTTTAGTAGATTGTTATAGAGTTCAGTAGACATCAAATAAAATAGTATTGAGTTATTGAGCTGATTATTGATACCTACTGTTTATAATATAACTTCATGGTAACACTTATATGATTTATGTATTTAGATTTAATTACAAGGGCTTTCAAAAGGCATAAAATGCATGTATTATATAAAAAAATATTTCGTAATATGTTGTATCATTACAGTTACAGTATAATGCATTACAATATTCAAGCCTATCTATTTGTTGTTAGAATTTTTTTTCTGTATGTTAATAACAAGGTTTTGACCACTTGTAAGATGTAGTAGATATTGTTTAGATCTTAAACAGTTCTCAAGACCTATAATACATTATTATAATGTTTTTTTTTTATGATTATTAATATGATATGTATATTAGGGCTGGGCGATTTGGCCTAAAAGTAAAATCAAAATTTAAGTCAATTACAATTAATGAATGATTACTATTATTTAATTTATTTTGTAAATCTTGTTATTAATGACAAATCTTGTACAGTAAATATGCTCACATATTACAAGTGAGAGATTTTTGAACGAAGAGTGCATTACTTGATTTTAAAATAATTGAAGGAAACACGCACTATCAATTCTATCTATGATTATTTATTAAACATCAATGTTGAACAACTGAAATTAAAGCACACATTGCCTAAAACTAACAGTAACTTTGTTCTTATAAAAAAAAGTAAAAATAACTAACAAAATTAATTAATTTTAATGTTTTTCTTATTAAATGTAGAAAATAAGCGGAAGCGCCTGGCAGAAGCCCCTCCCATGAATTTGCGTTTGCTGTGAAGCAAATTTCACGAGTGAATGAAGCGAGTAAACTTAAAATGTTCAAGCGTCCAACTACGTGTGAATAGCGTGATTTGTGCAAGTCACATCTGGTGTGAACGTAGGGTAACATAGCGGAGCGGGTCACGTGACTCTAAACGCGGTAGTGTTTTAAAGGGAAAGTAATACAAATAATCGACCTGGAAAAATTTGATCGCTTATAGGTTCTGAATGTCGATTTCGATTACTTTTTGATTAATTGCCCAGCCCTAATGTATATAGCAGTATTCATGCATAATAACGGTAATGCAATATAGGTATAGTTTTACCCAACGTAAAGTTTTATCAGAAATATCAGAAACTGTATAGAAAACAACATAGAAAGGCTCAGCTTGAGCTAAGCTAAGCTGATTTTGCTTAGTTCGACGTGTTCCTAGGTCAACAACTTAGCCAATCAGATTTGGAAAAAAAACTGTTTATAGTTTTTGTGAAGTTTACACTCAATGTTTTGTGCTTTTACAGCTTATCAGTTTCCAGGGTCAACAAAATATGTTAACCTAGGAGCATGGTGATTTAGCAAAATCAGGTTATGTGGGTGGTCGATGGGGATCATCTCTATCACAGTTACATGCTTATGTTGCTGGTCATGACTACAAATTTTAGTGATTTTAAGCCGTTTAAATGCAATAGGCAGCAAAATAGAATTTATTTAGTGCTGTTAGAGAGCCGGTGCTCCTCGAGCGGGGGAGTTATTTTTGCTGCTTTATAGGCCTTGAACACTTGAATACACACCCTTGTATGTGTCAAATATGCCCGCCTTTGCAAGTATCCTTATAAACAAAGTAATTTAGGTCTTAAATGAAAGCAAAGAGCTAAGAAAGAAAACACATCTGGGTCACAATTTATTTTAAGGTCCAATTCTTGCAATCAACAAATCATGAAATACCTTTTACCTCAATAAACTCCTAATTTGATGCTTTAATAGTTAGTAAGGTCGTTTTTAAGCTCAGGTTTTGGATAGGGATATGAATGTAGAATATAGTCATGCAGAATATGTAATAATAATAAACAGTCATAATAAACAGCCAATATGGCATTCTAATAAGCAACTAGTTAATAATGAGAATGTGTCCCTATGCTAAAGTGTTGCACACATGTGTAATGGTATACTGGATCCAGGCAATTCTCAAAGTTGCTTGTCTTCAGTGAGCCTGAGGTTGTGAGCCTGGTTAGTAGTTTTTTTGTGATACTATTGATACTATAGTGTCAAAAAATTCTATATAATAAAGACCGTATTTACACCAAAAATAACTATATTGTGATATACTGTTAAAATGAAATAAAATGACTCATAAGATTTTGGTCATATCGCCCACACAGGTTCAGTACTCAATTTATAATTATAAAGGAGCATTCATTTGTAGTGATGCACTTCCAGAGGAAGTCTTTTGGCAAAATACTGCAACAGGATATGCTTTAAACACACACTCATTGGAAGTATAACCACAAGATTACTCAGTACACAGCATTTGATGAGTGTGATAAAATGTAATGTCTTTGTAAATTTATCAGAATAGGGATATATCGAAATCTACAGAATACTGTTTACACCAAGCAAACTCCACCTATAGTTCGGGAATTACATCTGTAGCACACTACACACACAAAAAAAACAATTAGAGTACAGTCAAGCCATGATTTATTGATAAAGCACTTTATACAGTACAAATTGCTTCAAAACAGCTTTACAGTGATAATCAATGTCACAAAATTTGGAATATTAATTAATATTAATTGTCTTTTAAGTCCCAATTAACACGTTTAGAGGCTTAAAAGCTGAAAAAACAAAAACAACAACAACAGCAAAAAACATTTATTCAGATGAAAATTATAATTTCTAAAGTTTGAATTTTATACAAGTTTTAAACCTCAAACTTCTCAAATACAACATTTATCATGATATGTTCTTTAGATACAGTTTTTTTGATAACACTTTATATTAGGTGGCCTTAACTACTATGAATTTACAAAAAAGGTACAATGTACTTATGTCATATATTACTCATATAATTGTTCATATTGTATTATAAAACTGCTATTGAGGTGGGATACAGGTAAGGTTAAGATCAGGTTTGGTGATATGGGTAAATAAAAATAATGTAACATATAAATGTACATATAAAGAATGTAATTATAAAGTGTAATTATAAATGCAATTAAAATATTTTTAATGTAATTATTAATTACATTAATACAGATGCAATTAAATCTAGGTATTTTAAAAATATAAGTACGATGTGAAAACTTGTTTGTACACAATAAGTGCATTGCACCAAATTATTACGTCAAATGTAAGTACACAGTTAAGGCCACCTACTATAAAGTTTGAACGTTCTTTAATTTTATTTATTTATTTATTTATTTTCAAATTGACAAACGAGACCAAATCATTTTCTCTATCAGAAAACATATAGCTTGGAGCATCAACTTTTGCAACTACAGAAGACATGTTTAAGCGTGTGTGCTTGTGAAATCACCTGAATGATACGAGTTAGGAAAACTGTGTTCTGGATAAGCACAGTCATATATCCGGATATACAGATTGACAAAGACATTACACACAGGATGGAGGATTCAACCTTCTGGAATGGGGAACCTAATGATCAGGTCATGCTTACCAACTGACCTCCCCAGGCCGGTGTCACTTGGACCCGGTGAGTGCCGCGTT
>JAUMHP010000198.1:67403-79075 GCA_032361065.1 Enteromius trimaculatus | reverse complement strand
GAACTATGTGGAAAAAGCTGCAGCAGGTTTGAAGCATGTCATACGTCTATTTGATTATATTTGCAATAAGCAGGGCTTGAAGATCTCTACTAAATGAGTTCTGTCTGTGTATTCTTTAGTCTCTCTGGAGAATGTCTTATTAGACGTGAAGGAGCTTCAGAGAGGGATGGATCTGACGAGGAGAGAGTACAGCATGCACGGCCACAACACGCTGCTCAAAGATTTCATACATCAACATGAGAATAAACTCAAAAAACTTCAGGATGATGCCAAGATCGCTCAGGTGCCACGAACACAGCACACACACATCACCCAGAACACAGCTCAAGCTCAACACAGCAGTTCCTCCCCGGTTTAGCTGGAGCATATATATCTTCAAAATGCAAAATCGAAACTTTGAGTTTTGCTTTTACCATATGTGATGACTTCTATGTGTGTACAGATATAAATTAAAAGCCTAAATTAAATGTGTTTATAATATTAAGCAATTATATCTCTTCAGAAGACTAGGATTGGACAAGTTTGATTAATACAAAGGGGAAAATTTTTTGATTTAAAAAAAAATGTCTTTTTGTATCTCTCAGGATGCCTTTGATGAAGTGGTGAAATTCTTTGGAGAAAACTCCAAAACAACACCACCGTCTGTGTTTTTCCCAGTGTTTGTGCGATTTGTGAAAGCATACAGGGTAAAGCAACCAATCACCTGCTTCGCTTCATCCAACATTACATCATCTGCTTCACTTTCTTCTCTCACTTTCTTACACAACTCCCAAATGCCTAACTGATGGTGTATATTTTCTCTCAGCAAGCAGAGGAGGATAATGAACAGAGGAAAAGACAGGAGCAGGTGATGATGGAGAAGCTGATCGAGCAGGAAGCTATGATGGCACAAGAGGATCAGAAGGTGCAGAGGAGTGTGTGCGTGTGCGTGTCGGGGAAATGGGTTACTTAATTATAAACTGCGTACCAAACTAGCCTCTGTAGTGGCATAAATCTGAAACCTAAATCAAAATCCAGGGATGTTGTCATTAGGAAATATTCATGATGCTTTTTCTATCAATGCATTTTTTCCATTTATTAATTTATATATTCTATTTATTGTTTTATTGGATTTTATTTTAGCCTTTGTTTTGTATTGCATTTAGTAGGGTTTGTTTTAGGGTTATTGTGCGTAAATGTGCGTGTGACTGTGTTTGAACTATTTGTCTGGTTAGACAAGCATTTGTAGACTGCGTTAATTGCAGATCTCTGATATGCTATTGTTGTTTTTTGTCAGTCTCCTCATAAGAGCAAGCGTCAGCAGCAGGAGTTGATTGCAGAGCTGAGGAAGAAGCAGGTGAAGGACAGCAGACATGTGTATGAGGGTAAAGATGGAGCCATTGAGGACATCATTACAGGTAACTCACTGTTTGCTGATAGGGTCTGCATGCAGAGGGCTGTAAAAGCCACTAACCAGCTCTCTGTGACTGGTGGAAAGCTTTACTGCTCAATAACAATTTACTGACCAGTGTGTGTGCGCTGTTACTGCTTACAGCTTTGAGCTGGAGTACAGCTACTAAACTGTGCGGGCAGTGATTAGTGTAGTCCTAAAGGGGTCGTATGTTTATTTGTAAAGTACTTTTCACAATAAACACATGTGGAAAATCATGATGTCAATGTTTAGATCGCAATGTTTATGTCTCAATATATTTATGCCTTAGAGTTGCACTTAGCAGATTCGAGATGAGCAATAATAGAGTTTATACATAATTATACTGTATGCAGTTAGTTTTCATTAATTTGGATGTTTTTGACAGCGCATTTTTTTAGTTTGTTTTTAACTACAGGGCTTTTGATCAAACTTTATATAACTTTGAGCATAGATAGATAGATACTGTAGATACTGTCAAAACCAGATTATGAAATATAAATGCGAATTCAATGACCCCTTTATAAATTGTTTCCTTTCAATTCTAACCATGACAAATATCAATATATTTAAGAAAACAGAACTAGATCATATTTTGTAGTATAAAAATATATTCTGTACCTTCTGTCTAATACTCTTGATAGCTGCATTGCTATTTTAGGCGTGTATGTAATAATCCATATCGAAATAGATGGTTTCAGCTTTATATGTGATTATTAGTGTGTGCTGTTGTGTGTAGAAAGTGCTAACATTGTGCTTGTTGCTCTGGCAGTTAAACCCTATGTTGTTTGTGTGTGTGTGTGTGTGTTTCGTCTGGACGCAGTGCTGAAGACTGCCCCCTTTACTGCGCGCACGGCCAAACGCAGCTCGCGTTACTTCAACGAGGAGCTCCACTTCTAAAGCTTAGACTCTCTCTCTTTTAAAGGTCGCTGGATAAAGCTGCTCTCTTTCATTCTCTGTGTGTGCTTGTGTGTGTGTGTGTGCTCACCCCTTCACACTTCACATTCCTGGTTTTATTTCCCTGTGGGGCGACCCTTCTGGATGCGGGCCGGTGTATGGTGGGGATGTCATGGGCGTGTAGTTTTTTTCCTTTCTTTTCCAACTAAACTCCTGCATGACAGGGGGTCTGGGGAGGTTTCTTCCACAGGTTTCTTTTGCATGGAGTGTGGCATAAATTCATTTTCATCATTGTAACATGAATGTAATAAGAGGAAATATGATGTCACAAAAACCCAAACATGTCCCATTTTAGAAATAGCTCTGTATGTTTCAGTTATGTTGAAACTGAAGTGTCAGCTCTATTGGTTGACACAGAGCGCCCTCTACAGTTTAACATGTACAGTATGCCATTCTCCCAAAATGATCAATTTTACCATTTTTGTCAGTGAGTCATCAAAAGCATTGGTCCCACTTTGTAACTACCATGTACCTGCATCAAAAATAAGTACAATGTACTTGCTGCTACTGGGATACGGGTAAGTTAAAGGACAGGTTGGTGTAAGGGATGGGTCAACAGTTTAAGTGTAAATGTATACTATGATACTATGAGAAATTAATCACAGATGTAATTACATGCACATATTTTTAAATTATAGGTACGATATAAAAATGTACACACAGGCCAAATGGGTGGCCAACATTGGATATTTGAATTAAATGTTTGGTCAGTAAACAAAGATTTGATCATCCTGTAAATGTAGCTGCAGCAATTTGCAGGCATTTACTGTAAATTATTTATTTTGTATTACATTATATATTTTTACACTGTTATTTAATGAAACCATAATTAAACTAATAAAATATAGGCCTAACAAATATTACCTTGTTGGTTTTATAGAATACAAGTCATGGAAACTGGAATATTAAGTCAGACGAGTTGTTGGTGGTGTTGGTGAAATTATTACTGACAATAAAAGACATTAGCCTTCTAACGTCAACAGTCAAAAAATATGTTTCACTGGATAATGAACGTATTACCTAAAAAATGATGCACTGGCTTCATCTCAGGTTTTTTTTTCTTTCTCTGCACCGGGTTGCGCTGCTGTCCTTTCCCTGATATAGACTGGTTGTCCATCAATTATGATCATTTGTATTCAGCCGCAAACATGCAGATGCGGGATTTGCGCACATGTACTGCGCTGCGTTTATCATAAAACACATTTTTATAATTATATTTAGCATATATAATATGCATGTTTTACATTTTTATTTAAGTATATATTATTATTATATTTTTTTTGTTTTTTTGGGAGGGGTGGTGCCCCCTGGGAGCTGGTGCCCTACGCAGACTGCGTACTCTGCGTATAGGGAGCGGCGGTACAGTACACAATAGATCCACTGTACCAAAGCATTAATGTAAATTTAAGTACATAGCAGTAAGGCAAGTGGGACCAAAATGTTTTTAGATGATTATTATTATACACAAATTGCAAAATGATCCATTACTCAAAAAGTACTTCAGAATCATGTTTCCGATGATGAATGTGTTGGGCATGGTTTGTGACATTACTGTTTGCTCATGTGTTCATTTGTCCATGTCATTGTGAATATATTTAATGTCATTGAATTTTGGAACCATTCACATTATGCTGTTTTTTTCTGCATTTCCTGCACTGATGGGAAGTTTCTAATATCACATGACTCCATTTGCTGCACATGTGCTTAACTTGTTGCATGTTGGCATGGTTTTCTCTTATAAGCATGTTCTGTTGATTTGCTTGCATTTGCACGGGGTAAATGGCATTTCTCATTCAGATTTACTGCTGCTGTTATATTTAGGGTTAAATCTCACCAAAACAGCCAGCCCAGGTCAAAATGTAACTAAAAAAAAGGATTTATTTAAGGCTTTGTCCACTTTATGTAAAATACATAAAGAACAATAGTTGTGAAATTTGACTGGGAGGACATGTTAAGTGAGATTCGCTTGTGTAGCATCGCTTTTAGTTTTCACCATGCATCATGACTGCTTGAGCTTTACTTACTGTTCATCCTGGCCTGTAACACTGCACTTCTGGGAGGCTTGACATTTTCATTGGTTTCACTGTTTAAACATGAAGTGACCACACAGACATCACTTTGTTGTATCTGGACACTGGAGCCATTGCGCAGAGCAGCTTGAGTCATAGAGTTGATTACAGCAGTATCAGCAGAGCTTCAGTAACACCCTCCAGCGCCTGCCTGTGGCCTTTGACCTTTCTTCTTTGAGCCCTGGTCAGCTTGGCTCCCTGTGCCGCGACTTGCGTCCGGTCCGCTCTGTTCTGATCTAACCTCCATTTTTGTTTCCTCTCCACTCAGCCTTAAAGAAGAATAATATTACTAAATTTCCCAATGTGCACTGGAGGGTAAGGAACTCTTCCAGTAGTACCCCAGTGGATGCTACTCAGACCTGGCAAGCATCTCTCTCTTTATTATTATTTGTCTTTCATTCTTCTCCATCCATCGTAGATCAGTTGCTTTTGGCACTGAATACAAAAGCCATCTTTTTGTGTTCTCTTTCTATCTGTCGTTCTCTTTAACACACATCAGGCCCACTGAGATCTGACCCTCAAGGGCCGAGTCTCCAGGTACTCGTGTACATCATCCTGTTGAACTGATTTCATTTGTAAATTAGTTTGATGAGGTGATGCCATGACACAGAGACTCTGCCTGCATAGTCTCACGCTGAACTGACCCACATTTAGAGATAGTCGAGTTTTCATTAGTAACATTAAAACCTTGCAGTAGGTACACTGACCCCAAAATGAATTAGCACTTGTCAGAATGTCAGTGCATTACATCTAACTAAATGTACTAGAAAGGAATACCAAATATAACACTAAAATACATTTCTTAGGATTGAAATAATAAACTCAATTATGCTAACTCTTGGAACAGCAGTAGCATGTCAATAAGATAATAGATATGATAATGTATTTGGTTATGGCAGGCTAGATGAGAGCTAGTATGGACACACATGCTGCTGAATGAATGAATAGGCAACTGGAAACATATATCAGACAAGAATGAGACCAGACAACACCAAAACTCCAGAAACTCATAACCTCAATTCTCAGACTTCTTTAAACTGATACACCGTGATAAACATGCCCCTGTCCCAACTATTCTGAGACCTGTAGCTGGCACCCATTTGAAATGAGCTTATTTTATGCTTAAAATTGAAGAATTTGTCAGTTTAAACATTTATTAGGTTCTCTGTATTCTGTTGTGAATAAAATACTGGCTCATGTATTTCGAAATTCGTTTCGTTTTTATTTGATCAAATGTCCCAGCATTTCCAGAATTTCACATTGCAGCACACTCGCAGATTTAGAAGATAACTCAAGGAGAAATTATCTGACACTTCAATGTAAAACCTTTAAGGAACCTGCATTTAAAGCAGTTCAGCTTTGCCTGGGAATGACATTAGCATTGGTAGTGACATGCTGCACTTCTTGTATTATATTTTAGCATATAATGCAGTGACATTCAGACATTTTATGTGTGATTTCGAATATGTTGTGGGGCCATTGTTAGTGTTTTCCGAACAACTTTGTTGAAAGCAAGTTCTTAAAAAGAGACAAACTCCATAGTTACTTAATCCAGTAAAAACTCAAGCTGCTTTGCCCAGTTGACCACCAGCATGTCCAGAATATCTAAACTCAAATACTGACATGCTTTTATTCTGTTCCTCCTGCGTCAGATCTGAGAAACCAGCCTTACAGGCGTGCTGACGCCGTCAGGAGGAGCATTCGAAGACGCTTTGATGATCAGAATTTGCGGCCAATGAACAATGCAGAGATGGTCATGTGACGAGAGCAGAGTGGATGTGATTGGATGGGCTAGAGGAGTGGAGGAGTAGCTAATGAAGGACTAATGAAGATGACAGCAAGGTCTGAAAGCCAAGTGCCTACGTTTAACATCTGCCCCATCAGTGTCTTCTGTCTGTGAATTTTTATATGACAAACAATGTCTTGATCTGTCTTTTAGCTTATGGCGCTTCATTTGTATGGCGAGATCAGTGTTCTTCTTGAGAAAGTGTCTAAATGTAAAAATATTCCAACACTTCATGTATCATGAACCTGTACAAAGGCCTCTTACGTTCCAGTGCTTTCACTACAGATAAAAACTGACCAGGCGTGTGTTTTTTCCCAGATCCACTGGTCTGTCAGAGCCGTTTACATAGGGAGCACATTCTTGTGACAGAGTCCACAGTTAGAGAAGCATTTGAAACATTTTGTAAAAGTTGTACACATATGTTGCTGGCTTGAGATGCTGTAGGGTATGGCAATAATAACATTCCTGGTTTTAGAGTATTTAAATGTGTTGCTCCCAATACCCACACCTGTGGTCTAGGCCACTTAAGAGCATGTGTACACAACAGTAGGTACATCAGACTGTCTCGGGTCTAAAAAATACCAACGCACCACTTCTGAACAGTCATTTACATTGTTTATTTTTAAAGTGCGAAGTATTCCAATTTTAAAATGTGTAAATAAAGCTCTGTAAAAACTAGTGCTGTCAAATGATTAATCGCGATAAATCACATCCAAAATAAATCTTTTTGTTTACATAATGTATGTGTGTGCTGTGTACATTTATTATGTATATATTTAACAAAATATGTTTATAAATGAAATCTATTTATATATTACATCATTTATATTAATATAAAAATATATATGTAAATATTTTCAAAATATATGCTGTAAGTGTGTATTTATATATATACGAAACATACACAGAACACACACATTTATTATGTAAACAAAAAAAAAACGTTTGTTTTTGGAAGAAATTGTGATTAATTGCTTGACAGCAGAACTTTACTTTTTTACAAAACTGTGTTGTTACCCAAACATTGGTTACCCAATGGCATACAGTCATTCCCACTTACAAAAATACCAACGCTATCTGATGAAACATATGCATATGAATTAGTACAACCTCACTACACCCCAATGGGCAGGTACGAATTCATGCAAATTGGTAACCGTGAAATATGTAAGATTTGGCAAAAATTAGCTACTTCATAAAATATGTACTAATATCTATGAGATCGGGTGAGTTTATGAATTTGTACGAATTAGCACAAATTTGCCACTCATAAAATATGTACTAATTGGTCGTGAGATTGTGCTGGATCGGGCTGGAAAAGGCACATACAAAGATTGCAAGTGTGAGTACTGGGACAGGCACCTCAAAAACCATTATAAACTAACAGATCAGTCAGTCTGTTGGACTAGTTGACATCCTGGTCCAACCCTACTCAGAAGGTGTTGATCACAGTCATGGTGGAGTGACTGCAGAGGGCTGTGAATGGATGTTGCACTATTGGGCCACAGAATTAGATGAAGGAGTTCAGCTAAGTAGAAGAAGGTGTAAAGAAAGAAATATATATATATGCTAAGCGCATGGGACAAAGGCAAATGTGAAATATAAACCAGAGGCAGCAGAACTCATATTTCTGAAAGACCAGTCTTAAATAAAATGCTGCACAAGCAAGACGTTAGGCATGCATCAGGTATTGGTCCTCAAACTGTGGGTTGGTTAGATTACCTAAACCAAAGTGCAGAAAAAGTCTAGTACTTCTGCAGCCTTTACAAACTATGGAGTCAGAGCAATTTCAAAAGTTCATTGACTATTTAATGTTTCAACCCAGGTGAAGCTCTGCGCTCTGCCAAAATCTTGTTTACATTAAAGCACTTCAAATGAAAGTTTTTGAGGCAATGTCTCGCGCAGAATCAAATGTAAAAGTTTAACCTAAAACCTCAAGGCTCAATCCATGTTCACTTTTGTGATAAAATCAATTACTTCTCTGTTTTAAAACCAATATTGTCTTAAGCAATAATATAACAATCCTGTCAAGACCATGTGACTGGATGACTTTGCCATGGTTAACATAACCAGAAGTACATAGTAGTTATATCTGTGCTAATACTACAAAATGTCAGCTCAAAAATGAGAACTTTGCATTTTATCTCTGCGTTTAAACCCTTGTATGCTTTCTCTATAGACTTGCATTGGAAGTGCACTGAGGTAAACGGAATACTGTGTTTCAGGACTGAATATGTCTATTGATGGATGAATTTTAAGCACTTGCCACAACTTACTATAGGCTATTGGTGACTTTGGCTCTTGTTCTTCATTACACAAGATCAACTGATGTCATTCGGCTTGTTTCAGCGCTCTAGGTCTGATCATGGCAAATGAGGCCTGTTCTATAAACTGCATTTTGTGTGGTTCTGTATTGAGCTGCACAAATGAAAAATCACATTTCTCGAGATGTGTAATTCTATTTAAAAGCAAAAATATAAAATGACAAAAAAAGCGTTTGTTAAATGTACAGATATTTTGCTATGAAATTGTTGCATCTTTTTAACTTTTTAATCTTCTAATATTGTACATATTGTTTAAAAACAATACTGTTTAAAAATCCTTCTGTACTACAACTTTTGAATATTTTAACTTATAGTTTTGTCTTTTTTTCTGCATTTTGTATATTTAATAAAACTGAAAACCTGAACCAGGTCTTTTAGACAGGCAGCCACATCACACCAGAATGTCCGTATTAAAACATAGATGTCTGTCTCATGTCTCTACATTCCACTTAAAAACTGGATTAAACTGGCATTTATTTCTACATAAAATTCATGTATTTTAGGCATTGAATGCTTACAGTACTGCAAAAGAAAAAAAAAATCTGTTCTCTAGATGATTTCTCTATGTCCAATTAAACTATTTACACAATGGT
Organism: Enteromius trimaculatus; assembly: GCA_032361065.1. Taxonomy (NCBI): domain Eukaryota; kingdom Metazoa; phylum Chordata; class Actinopteri; order Cypriniformes; family Cyprinidae; genus Enteromius; species Enteromius trimaculatus. Next base: position 69,938 of record JAUMHP010000198.1, on the reverse strand, counting down.
GGTCTTCTTTGTTGTTCTTGAGTGAGTTGTCCTCCAAAAAGTGTGGTGCTGAAATTTAAGGTCAAGATCTAGGCTACAGTGCAAAGATGGGAGATCAAGCATATTTCACAGAATAAAAGACTCGAGATGTGTTGCATAAAGCCCATTTCTTTGGCTTCCCAAGAAATATAAATTTGGTTTGGGCAAACCATTTTTTTTTACTTTTGACCGCCATGGAAACCTGTTGTTTATTGAGGTTGTTTATTTCTGGGTAAAGACCCCGACTATATCAGCTGTGAATAATTACACCAAAAAAGCAATTCCCTTTTGCTCCAAATAAAAAGTAGTTCACAGTAAAAGAATTTTAGTGACAAAATCACCCAGCTAATTATATTTATTTTATAAGAAAGCCACAGGAAGCTGACCCATGTTTTAACATATAGACTCCTGACATATAAATAACTGAAAATGGTATGCTCTACTACAGTTTACCATCAATTCAAGCAAGACACCTCTTTCTTGAGCACCAAAAATCCCAAGCATAGCGGAGTATCCAATATCTGTGTCCTCCATAGCACTGGATTGAAGTTCAGTAATTGAGGAACGAGGAGAATTGTGCCTGTTTTAGCAAAGTCGCTGATCATTTACAATTTAACAGACATTAGTAGTTATTCTCAACATAATGCATGCCATTATTTGAAATTGATATGCATAGTTATCAAATTGACATGCAAATAACTTACACTGTTACTCATACTAAATACTGTTTTTTGACTAGGTGTCTAAACTAGGTTAGTCTTAAAAAAAAAAAAAGACTAACCACCTTCCTTTGAGCCAGCTGAAAAGTTATCTTGGCATTGTACAATATTTTTGCACCACTGAAGTAGCCTAGTTATTTTTTCTAAATATTATATCCTTATACCCTTAGAAGCATGACGTGTGATACGCTTTGAGTTCATTTCATTCACAAATTAAACCTCAGTGGCAGCTTCGCAATCATCTGCAGTTACTAGTAAAAAAGATCAGTGCATTCTTGTGAGAATTCAACAAATGACAAAAAATTATTATTTCAAAGTTTATTTGTCAAAATTCAAGTTGAAAACAATGCTGCAGACATTTTTCTTCCCGATAACATTGTTTTTTCCGAAAATGGCTTTTACAGACAATCTTACAGATTAATCTGAAGTTGAATAATAGTTATGCAGGCCTGTTCATTTTGTTCCATATTGTCAGTGATGTTTAAAACTATTGGCAATAACAAATATACAGCTAACTAAAAAAGGGTTCTGCAGTAAAAGGCAACGTAACACTTGCAACCTCTGAAAATAATCTTACAAAATCAACATGCCCAGATCAAGAGTGCTGATGTTCACACTATACTGCCTCTCAGAGAGACTACATGACAGTCAATGGACGCTCATCCATATTCCAAGAGGATGCAGAACACATTACAGGAATGCAAGTGAGAGAGAGACGGACAGACAGACAGTGATTTATGGTGCGTCCAGCTGCTCCAGGAGAGTGCGCCTCCTCTTTTCTAGCTCTCCTTCACTCAGCTCGCTCCCAGACGTATCCCATCCACCCTGAGAGACACAGACAGAGGGATTCAGATCACATCTGGGTGTGAGTGAATGAGACGCTGTCTCAGATATGGTCGCTTACCTCTTCTTTTGTACTCTTTCTTTTGGGGGATTTCTGTTTGGATTCTCCTCGTGACTTTGCTCTGGATTTGTCGTTCTCTTTATCCTTCTCTTTCTCTCTTCCTTTCCGCTCTTTCTCTCCTTCAGACTCAGGAGAGGCCTGCAAACAAAAAAAAACCTGTTATATTCCCCATTACTCATTCTCCTATAATTGGCCATTTAGTTTATTTATTCCCTTTTTAACACCATGCCAGCAGCATCAAGGCTATTTTCATGGCAGTCTCTAAATAATTATACAAGGTATACAATTCGATGAAGGTCATTTCAGATCTTTACAAGGCAGAATTTTATTCCAATTCAACAAATAAACAACATCTCTTCACTAGGAACTTTGCAATGAGTTGTATTGTTAAAAGCACTATACAAATAAACGTGAAATTAATCCAACTCAAATGGTCATTATTCCAAAACTAATATAATCAGCATGTCTAAATTATATGCTTAAAACTACTAAACAAAGCCGATCCAATGAGTAGAAATCAGGCTGCTACAATCCAGTCAATGTTCATCTAGAAATATTGCTAAAGATAAAAAAAGCTATTCTTAAATTTCCTTTATTAAAAAAAGTGCCATCTTATTTATTTTATAATAACTCTTTGAAGGAAGACGATGGATAATTTATTGAATCTTTATGCTTTGCACAAAAAAGGTTCAATGATTATTACACACACACACACATAAATATATATATATATATATATGCGGTAGAGTCAGTTTGAAATGTACATTTCCAAACAATATTTTTGTCATTAATTGTAATGATGCAGTGAGATTATTGTCTGATAACAGCCAGTGCTCCACACAGAGATCTGATCATCATCAGCCTGTCTGGAATCACAGGAAGTAACAAAACAAA
>JAUMHP010000198.1:54034-67251 GCA_032361065.1 Enteromius trimaculatus | reverse complement strand
GTCTGGAATCACAGGAAGTAACAAAACAAACTGAGACAGACTCAATCCAGAAGAACAGTGGCAGCGTCTCCATGAAGAAGAAAAAAACCTACCTGTAAACTGTAACTGAAATTTTAACATTTTAAAAAGGACTTTCTTAATCATATTAACATTAATTCGGATTCTCACATTTGTCTGTGTGCAGGTTGTTTAGTATGTCAGATTCATTATCAATTCACTCGGGTCAGTCAATGCACAAGAAAACATTATGAGAGAGTTTGAGACGCTTGCTACTTACTGATTTGTGTCGTCTTTTCTTTCCCTTCTTCTTATGTTTCTTAGATTTCTTGTAACTCCTCTCTATAAAAATCAAGATTAGATGATCATTGAGAGGCCGCTGTTAAACAGTCATGATGTATTCAGTATTGATGTGTTGTGCAGGACACCGATATCGATCCCAAGCGACACTGACCAGATTCTCCAGACGACGAGTGCTCTGATGGAGATTTAGAAGTTGAACGTTTCTTCTTCTTCGAGTGATACTCATCATCCTCTGACTCAGAGCCCTTTTGTGAACAAACACACAGGACACAGTTCAGGAGGTTGAGCAAATGCACATCTCAAATCTCCAGATCAGAATTAGAATATGGAATCTTTTCAGAAGTTCTGATGATGGAACAAAAACTACACATTCTTTAGGTAGTAATGTTGTTACAAAACAAAACAGTTCATTGTAACCCTTAACTGTAAAATTATCATTTAAACTGATTTTACAACCTCACATTTTAACTTTAAATCATTTTCTAAGAGAAGGAAATTGTTTTATATTGCGCTGACTTGGGAAAAACTTCAAAAAGACGAATGCGTTTAAAAGCTGACAGTTTTGAAACATTGCTGTTGATCTAAATTAAATCAACATTGAACTCGAGCTGAATGACTACACTGTTGCTTTCTATAGAGCTGCTAAAAGCTTAATTGAATGTTTCATAATTGATGAACTTTGCACAGTAAATGAGCAACTATTGAACTGAATCAACACTGAACTGCCTGCAGCTGAATAATGACTTTTAAGAGCCGCTTTACAGCATCATTTGGATTTGCCTCATGTTGTAAAGTCTGCACTACTAATTACATTATTCTCCAGTGCACTGTGAAGCTGCTTTTAAAAATGCATATCATTCTCTGACAGTAGGTGAAGCTTTTAGAAAAGTAGAAATACAGTAGTTACCATGGTACATGAAGCAGTGCTGCACTGTATTAGGCATTATACAGTAGTTATGAGAAGAAAAAAACTTTTCATTAGACATTTTCATATAAAATCACTCACATACCCATTTCAATGTCAGAATGGCAGATTTTGGCAATTTGTAGGTATGAAATACTCACTGATCGAGATCGAGAACGTTTTCGGTGGTGTTTCTTGGATTTCTTTGAGTGTTTTTTTGTCTTTGAATGATGATGTTGACACTCGTGCTGTAGAGAAATGTCACAGACATAACCTCAGAATTACTGAACACCTGATTCTGAACAGCTGAAAGGCTTGCCGAGATTAATGTAAAAGTTTAGAAACAATATTTTGCAGGTAAACTGGTAAATGTTGAATTGCTGAACAACGCAAAAATGCTTGGAATTCTATGATACCTCTAGCACATGCATGAAGTCTTTGAATATTCTCTTCCTTTCTGACTCCAGCGTGATGTCTTCAAACGCAGGCTCTTTCAGGAACCGCTCTCGTACCTGAGTCAGCATCAACACCAGATCAGTAGAGGAAGATGACATGGCATAAGGACCCAGTCTAGTTAATAGATTATATATTCATTCATATTTATTGTAATAGTATGACATACTCCCTCCCATGTGGCCTCAGGCTCTAGAGGAGGCGTGGCCTGTTTCAGCATGCTCTTAAACGCCGCCTCCTTCCTCTTCATCTTCCTAGCCTCCTCCTTCTCTCTCTCCCTCTCACGGGCTTCAGCTTTCTCCAGCAACTAAAAAAACAGAACCAGCACAAACACAAGTCATTAATTAGCAGGGCTGTAACGATACACAATATGAATCCGAAATCGCGACACTCAGATCCACGATCCTGTGTCGCAGTGTAATATGGGAGCATCGCGACACACCCCGTGACTACCTTGAATTGCGCACAGATGACATTTCATCTTTTGCGCGGTTTTGAAATGAGCTCGTGGCTCCCGTTTCTTTGCATGTAGATCTGTTTTTTACCGTGCGCGCCAGCATTAGTTGTGTGCTCGCGTATTATTGCCATAGAGTCGCCGCCATAGATATATGACCATTTTCGGTTGTCAATAATGAGGGGTTCAAGTATTTACTCAGTGTGGTCGAGACCCGTTATCCATTAACAAGCAGGGGGCATTTCTATTTATATTGTTAATAATCTACATAGTTAATCTTGTTCTTTGGTGTTCAGTTTATAAAGATTTTTCAAATGTTATTTAATAAAAAATATTGTCTTAAAAATCGTTTTTTTCTCCCACCCCCCACGAAAAAATATCGTGATACGAACCGGATCGTGGGTTTGGTGTATCGTTACAGCCCTATTAATCAGTAAATACTAACACACTTGTACTCTGCCTAAACTCTAGTTGAGCTGTTTAACCATTTCTTAAGTTCACAAAAGTAAAGACTATTCTAGGAGTATTCTAGATTAAATTTCATAAACAGTTTCATTTTTTGAATCTTGAAGAAATATTCCAATACACCAAAACAGGCTGGCAAGTACTAAATGCTTTACAACTACCTGACTTAATCATGAACTACAGCAGGAATGTGTATTCATTAAGCATTTAACACACTGAGCAACTATTGTCTAAATTTATTTAGACTTTGTAAATGTTCTTATTAAACACTGACAACTTCTTAATAACTGGTTTGTAAAAAACATAATAATTTAGAAATTATAAATTAATCATTAATAAATGTATGGAAATACAATAAATAAATAAAAATTAATATATATAAATGTATAAATAAATAAATATATATATGCGGTCAAGAAAAAAGCATTTCTAACTGCACTTGAAAACTGCTTACTAACGCATAATAATGTTGAAACAATTATTTATAAAAGGATGAATTGAGTATTTACTAATGCTTAACTAATGATTTATAGTGCGTCGTTATTATGAAGTGTTACCGGAAGTTCTTGTTGAAAAATAACCAAAATGAAAAATTATTTCCATACAGAGAGATTTGGTGTTGTTGCCAAAAATCCTATATCATGCGTCCCTAAATGTGTGGTATGTTTTTCATTGACATGAAATTTACATGACATTTAACATTTATGGTATAATAACAGATATAGCCATCCATAGAACCATATGCATATCATATACATTAGCTCATTAACAATAATATACATTTTTTTTATGTGTAAATATTTAAATATTGATTTTGAAGTTTTAGTCACAAGAGACCATTCTAATCTGCTGATTTGGATCTCAATTGACCTATCGGTGACGATGTGTTCACAAGGGGGTATCGGCATCACCGCTTCCCATTGACTTTGAATGGGTGATGTCAAGCGTTGCCGAAAAGAATTGTGGATCTGTCGGCGGTGCTTCACTGGCGTTGCTCGCGGCAGAAGTTGAGAATTTGAAAACCTTGTCCCACAGTTTTGCACACAGAAGGCCACCTAATGTAAATTAAATATTCAATGTTTTTTTATAAAATATTTAAAATACAGTAAATAACTCAAAGCGAGGGTTTATAGATCACCATACAAGTGGAGGAAGTCTCATATTACAGTCAGTCATCACGACTGTGGATGACAACATCTCAGATCAACACTGTTTATGTATCGCATGATACGATTAAATTAATGAACATTTTGCCAGTTTAATATGATGAGACGGTGTAGACCTTTGTTTGTGTTTTTGACCTACATTGAACAAGACACGAGAACAGTCCACTCTTTAGGGACATTTTGCTCTTATTTTGTTCAGATTCAGCAAATTCAATAAAATAAATTATATATATTTTTTCCTTTTTAAAGCATAAACCCCCCCCAAAAAACGATGCAAGCTTCAGGTCTTCCAGTGTTTCTCTATGGTGCTGAAACCTACAAATGTGCAACTGATACTCAACTGCCATTGGCTCATCTGCATTCAAAGGGAGGGGCTTACCAATCAAATGTTATTAATTTTTATTGGTGCTCAATTTTTATTAATCCTGAAACCATGTTTTCAAGATTTAATAAAAGAAAGCTCAAAAGAATAGTATTTATTTGTATGTGTGAATAAACCTTTCGCAGCCTTTATGTCAGATGGAAGCATAATGTTCTGCCTTTGAATATATATATATTATATATATATAATATATATATATACACATACATACATACACATTTATACACACACACACACAACAGCAGGGAGGTCTGCTTACACTATTAAAAGCCAGTTTGATGTTTCCAGCATCCAGTGTGGTGGCGCGTTTATCTGAGCTGATCACTGAGCCAAACTCCTCAAAGCCTGTGTTGATCTCCACCAGGAAGCTCTTATCCTGCACAAAGACGCACACACACACACTTCATCAAGGGCTTCAAGACTGATCTGACGCCAAACCCTGACCGTAACAGTCTCCCACTCACCTTCAGGATGTCTTTAATGATTCTCTTCTCATCATGATAACGAGCTTTCAGATCCTCCACATAAAACTTGAATAAGTCCAGAGGGGTGGAGCCTTAAAAAATATACAAAGTTTAACACAACTGAACTTTTTCACAACAATCTAAAAGCAACTCCGCGTAATTTTGTTATACTATAAACAACAATTCTGCTAAATAATATAGATTTGATCATAGGACTTTTATTTTCATTACATATTCGTTATTTTGTTTTAGATGGCCCAAAATAATATAATCTCAGGTTTTACTGATGTATGTGCTGACGTATTTAAGTCATGTGGAGTTCACAGACTGTACTGGTGAAATAGAGACAGGGTGAGAAATGAGGACAGGACCCTTTTACATGTATTATTCATCAGCATCAAAGCCTGCCACGCGCAGAGTGTTTGTGCGAGACTGAGAGAGAGAGAGAGAGAGACCTGGCTGGCCCAGCATGTTGTTGAAGCGGATATCGGCACTGACGGTTGGGTACATCTCCATCCAGGCAGACATGGAGTGCAGCTGCCCGTGATCATGAAGCTCATCCAGGAATTTCTGAAAAACACACACAAAACACTTCACAAACATGCCTATGCTCTTGTCCTTTACTCTTCAGTCAGTTTTGGCATTCTTATTTTCTAAGAGCAAGCATTATTATATTAAACAAGTTTTTAGCAAGCCACTGGTTATTAAAACTAACCAAGTTTGGTAAGAATTGTATTGATTTGAAATTGCATACAAGCATTCTAATATTTTTAATTTGGTCAAAACCAGTTTGCAATGGTGTCAGTAAACAACATGGACGATTTAAATGGGAAATTTCTAAATGTGCAGTTAATACAATTCACTGTCATTTTTACATAGTGGCTTTATCAATAACTCTCAATAAATTGCCTTAAACATGCCAAGTATGCTTCGGCATTCTGGCTTCCTTTGTACAATGATCTTTAGTACCCTAAACTCGGTCAAACAGATCATCTGTCATCACAGACATCAGCTGATACTTCAGCATCAAGTTCCAAATAATCAAGGTAAGAGCTTTTCATATTAGAAAGATGGACACATGAAGCACATTTAGAGTTTCACATGAGTGTGTGTGTGTCACCTGAAAAGCCTCTCGGTTCTTGCGCTGCCGGCGTCTCTCGCGCAGCAGAGTTTTCTGTTTCTCTTCTTCCTCCTCTTTCTCAAGAGCACGGATGTGTTCCTCGAAACAGATCAGCGCATCTTCCTTGTCCATATCTAAAGCACACAGACACAAAGGAAGATGAAAGCCTCCTCTATATCAAACGCACTCGATCGCATTATGCGGGTTAAAAACCATCATCATGTGGAGCTGGCAGTGCAGTAGAGTGTGTGTGTTCATACTCTGTAGCTCCTCATCTTCAGCAAATGTGGGGTTATCCAGTAGGTACTGCTGTGCCTCAGACCATGTAGTTCTGTATGTCACATTGGCCATATTGTCCAAAATGTTCTTCAGAGCTTCCCAGTTCCTCTTCCTCAGCTGCTTGGCTTGTTCCTGATAGAAAGCATCAAGTTATGATTTAAAATTAGACTGAGCTGATGATCAATGTTTGTCATTTTTGCACTGTTTATTAATGTCATTATTTCCTTGACAATAAAGCACATTTTCCAGAGTTTTCATGATGCAAAAACCCTCACATATAAAAGGCACTATGACAATTTTCATTTTTGGGTGAACTATTATTTTAAATACGAAGATCAGTGGGCACGAATCAATTGAATTTTAAATTAAATGCAAAAATTCATTTTACTTTTAATTTTATTAGTGGTTGGCAAATACAAACAGCCTACTGTTTGTTACGGTTATATTTCTTGGGGAAATTATTAATGGCAAATCACTTCTTGACAATGTTTACTGCAGTTGCTGAAGTTTTATAATTATAAGCGACTGTGTGTTAGTGAAATTTTATGATGCGTCAAACTTAACAACATCCCCTAATCACTGTAATGCACAGCCACAACAGATTTATTACTTTATAATTGATGTTTGCATATTAAGATGCATTCAAATGAAAGTGATATCAGCATTTAAACTGTTTAATAGAAAAAAGTAATTAGTAGGTTAAGATTATCAATGCTCTCTCTTATACACTAATAAAACGAATCAGCCAATCAAACCTTCTCTTTCTTTGCTAAATAAAACAGGACATCTTCGTAGATCTCCAGCCTGTCTCTCTCAGGGACACATGACCACACCTCCTGATCGGCAAACATCTGCTCAGCTTTCCTGCACAAGACAAGAACAACTTACTGCTAACCACGGCTTTAAGAACAATTTATGTGGTAATATTTCAGAAAGCATGATTTTAATCATGCGAATGAATGTTGCTGCAGGTAATAAACTTGTCAGTAGGTGGCAGTGATATTACAAGATAAAAATGTCACAGAACTAGTAATTACTAACAGTCTCTCTGAGCCCCTGTGACACAGTGCATGTATGACACGACTCATGACAAACAATACAGGTGAGATTTACACCATTATTTAACCTGTCACATCACCAAAATGCCACCATGATGTGATTTTAATTGTGCTCTAAATCAATGACAGACAAAAAGAGCAGAAAAACCATTAACCTCGTTAATAGCAATACTGGATTAAAAACGACAGAGGAGCTGGTGCATGCAAAACTCAAGTGAGGGTCAATGCCAGGGCACTTCTGAGTGTTTTTTTAATATGTTGCTATACAGTTGCTATGCTGTTTAAATCTCCAATCCAAAATACAAGGTCTGCATTGTGATGTCAAGTGAGTATTCAATAATGTTGTCAACAAAACAGCTATAAACACTCACTTGTATCGTGTGGTTGAGGTCATTTTCTCATGGTTCTCCAGGAAGCGCTGGAAAGTCTCTTTAGACTCCTTGTATTTGATTCTGGCTTCTTCTTTTTCCTCTTTCTCTGTCTGGACTTTATAAGCATTGAACGCCTGTTTCTTTTCACTCAGCTTAGGCAGAGCACTGCGTGCACACACACGTACACACACACAGTGTTCAGTGAAGAACAACAGGTACACATTTCACAGTGCAAAGGATTTAAAAACTATTAAATATCATTAATTATGTGCGCAGTATTTGGATACCTGTAACGAGGGTCATTAATTATCAGCTTCATTGCCTGCTCCCATGATGCATTGGAGGAAACACCCTATATAGACACACGGTGAGAGAGAGCTGCTAAGTTACTTTTCTCCAAAGACAGCAAACTTGTTACTCAATGCATGATTGGGGGAAAAATTTATACAACTCAATAATTCAATTTAATACAATTCAATAATTCTGAATTTCTAAAGAACCTATTTAGCAATGTTTCATAGATTCATACAGAAATATTTTTTTTCCCAACACACTGAATGATTTCAATTTAAGTAGATCATTTGATTTCTCATGTTATTGTTGAGAGGCATAAATGGGCATCTACTGAGAGAGACAGAAAATAACAAAACAGTGTAAGATGGGAGAAGTAGATCTCCATGTTGAGATCACAAAACATCCAGTTCTTCATCCATTATAAGCGTGTCTTTCTGAAAGGTTGTCAGGAGTCTGTGAAGCGTGCGATTCCACCGTCTTCTGTTTCACTCACTCAAATCTAATCACACTCGCAGCAATTAAACAGCCGCGGCTCTCTCAGGAGCACTTTGTGTGCCAAATTAAAACACACTAAATTTAGAAAGACCCATCCGGAATATCAACACCTCCCTCTTCACTACAGGGGAGAGAGAGAGAGAGAGAGAGAGAGAGAAAAAAAATTACCTTTTCTTTCAGCAGTTCTTTAAATGCCTGTTTCGCCTCCTCTTTTGTGTTCCACTTGTAAACTTTCTTCACCAGCTCAGGTCTCTCATCTTTAGAAACATCATTACTGCAAAACAAAAAAATATATCATAAAATATCAGTTTACATTTTAAATTAAACAAAAATTGTGTCTTGGGTGGCATAAAACAATTCACAACACTTTGTTTCGCAATCTGACATTTTTCATGGAGCACTTGTACACTATCATCAAAAAGTCTGGGGTTGGTAAAAGGCTTTAATGCTCTCCAAATTTGCACTTATTTGCTCAAACATACAATTAAATATTTTATTACAAACTGGTTTTGATTTAAATGTATATTAAAATATAATTTATTCCTGTGATGGCAAAGCTGATTTTTCAGCAGTCTTTGGATTCTTTAACAACCATAACTATCAAAAGAAATACATTTATTTAGAAATATATTTTGACAATATATATGGCATTACAAATGCCATAACTTAAATTTTTGTATATATTTAATGCATCCTTGTTGAACAGCAGGCATCCATTTCTTTAGAAGAAATATTACTGAGCCCAAACTATTAAATGGCAGTGTAAGTGAACGAAAATCTCTTCACCATGCATGGTCATTGTTTTCCTCAGTGAGCAACGTGAGATGTACACACGGACACACGTGGGATGTTCTGGGTGTTTTTTGTATGTGTTAAGGGTTCATTACCTGGGTTGTATCTCTACGCTGGGCGTCTCCTCAGTGGAGTTAACAGTGACATCACTGCTGACCTCAGCAACCTGCGCAGGCACGTGAGATGGCTGCTCCTCTGTGGCGACTGTCGCCATGGTAGCCTCGGTCTCTGCAACTGCCGCCACGGTAACAGACGGCTCGCTCTGAGATGTAAGAGCAGGGGTGGTGCCAGGAGCCACAACTTCAGCCGTCCTTCACCAGACACATACACAAATTAAAAAAAATATATATTAGAGATGGATAATTTTTGTATTTCTAAAAAAAAAAAATAATGGCAATAATAATATGGAAATTGCATTTCTTATGTTTTTTTGGAATTTAAGTTAAACTACAGTTACAAAGAAGACTACTTTGACCCTGGAAAAAAATATATAGTAGGAATCTTTTAGGGTGTACTCACACTATGCAATCGTACTCTGGCCCGGTTCACAGCAACCATGCCTAGTGCGAGTACACCTTTACTCTACTACTAAGCCATTCATTTGTGTAAAATGATGGCAAAAGATTCATCAGTAGTGAAGAATCTGCACCATGCACCAACCTTTGCCATTTTGAAACAATTGCTTTCTGTAAATCTAATAGTATAAGGATAGTTCAGCCAAAAAACATAATAAAAATAATTGATCCTGTCATGAATCATTAATCCTGTCGAAGATAGCATGTTTGAGCTTCCATTCACCACATTTGATAAGCCCTGTGCATATAGAAAAAGGCCCAACTTAAATGGTGATTATTTAATCACTACATTGGCGTAGATTCATTTATTTGTGTTTTGAAGATGAAAAAAAGACAAAGGCAGGGTTTAGAACGACATGAAAGCAGGTAAATGAGAGGGGAAGTAACTCTTTATGGTCTTAGTAAATGAAGCTGATGCTCACCCGTTTTCCTCTGCCTTTATCATCGCTGGGAAAAAAAAGGGAGGGGAAAAAAAAAAAAAAAGTCAAACCATTTTCTCATGAGATTTCTGGATTTTTATATTTCCATTTTGCATACTGACCCTCCAGGTCCTCCAGCTCCTTGGGTTTAGTCCAACGAGACTCTTTGGTCTGGGAGTTGTAGTAATAGGGCTTGCCAGTATCGGACTTATACTCTTTCCACGGGCATTTGGACAACATTTGCTGAAAAACACAAACTTCTTTAATTTTTTTTTAAATGCACAATTATTTAAAACAAATTATAAACACTTGAATAAAAACATAAATCTCTCATATTTTGTTTTAAATAATATATTTTGTATAAGGTTTTAGATTTCAACCTATTTTAATTCATACGCATTTTTCTGTACATTTATTTTTTAAAAACTAAATTCAGACAATTACAACAAAAATTATTAGTTGGGTTCAGCAATTAGTCTGACTAACTAATAAATGCATACAAACACAGCGCTCTTTACTTCTCCAACAAACAAGTAGTAATGGTAATACATTAAACTCTCAAATACAGAGTATGCCTAAAGTCATGACCTCCTGAAAGAACAGTAATTGGCAGCTGAAACGTGACTGTGTAAGCAAGAAGGATGTGTTGACCTTTTTTTACCTCTGCAGGTGATTTGAGCTCATCTGGTTTCTCCCAGGTGGATTGTTTGGTCTCTGTGTTGTAGTAATATGTTTTTCCATCCAGTGATTTGTGCTCGGTCCATACTGATTTCTGCAACAGACATTATGAACACTTAGTTCATTACATCATTAGTGACTAGTTAACACTAGTTGCAGTTGCTAGTTCGGTTAAGTTGTAAAAAGTTGTACCAGAACACAGCAGTAAGACCTGGCTAATTACATTCAGTGTCCCCTCCTCTGTAGGGACGGGAAATGTAAAGAATTTAACTACCAATTCTGCTTCTGAACCTCATTTTAAAGAACAGCTCACACAAAAAACAAAACTCACCTGCAAGTTTTTTCAAACCCGAATGAGTTTGCTTTAAGATATTTTGAAAAATTTGTAATCAAACAGTGGCTGGTAGCTGTTGACTTCCAAATTACGAATATAAATAAATAACAAAAATATTATGGAAATCAGCAAGGTCCTCAAACTGTTTGGTTACAGAAATACAGCAGTAGTACTGTAATTTTGGGCATATATAGTTTTATGAATGATAATCGTTTACTGCGTCTTGCCTTTTTTGGCTGATCATCAGGTGAAGAATCAGATGGTGTGGTGCCCTAGGAAAAGAGAAAGAGAGGAAGAAAAGAAAAGGATGGTTTTCAAGTCAGTCATTTCAATTAGAACCCTAACTAACCAATATTGACAATAACATGTTTGGTTGTTTGTTCTTACTGTTGTTCCAGGAGCAGCCGGTGCTGAAACAGAACAAAACCACAGATTACATTTAGAAATAATAAATCATCAACATGGTTTTTACCCAAAACTATTTAATCTCTCACCTGCAGACTCCACTGGACTCACACCAGGCTGAGAAGGACATAAAGACAAAGAGTGTTTGATTACAAAAAGTAAACCAATCCAAATAATAAGCTGATTTACGTGTGGTGTCCTTTAAATGACTTGAAACTTCATATCTTCCAAGAAAGCCCTGTTAATAATTATTACAATTAAATTAGGCCATGAGCAGATCTAAAGATATCAGAGATAACTCCATTAGCAGTTTCCATACCCTAAATTACAGGAAAGGGAAATGACAATGTGACTGACAGCTCATGGAGCGTCAGCTGGTTTCTGCATCTGATCAGATGTCTTCATCTACAGCTCAAAGCCGGTGCTAATTATTACTGATGCTATCAATATTTAATATGGTTAACTAACAACAGGCTGTGTTTGATGCTTATTATAGCTGATTAAATGAAAGCAGATCTTAATCACCACTGAGGTGGTGTGTTCAAAATAAAGATCTGCACACGTATGGTTTGTTTGTTCTTTAACACACACACACTGAACACACCTTTAATCCATATTCATTAGTGATGTAGTGCTTTGAAACACAAATGAATTAAACCACTCTAATTGAACTTGTCTGTTTCATGTTAATGGTCAGATATGACTCTACTTTCCACACGTCTCTCCTTGTACATTATACACCAGCACATTCAGAGCTGCTTACGTCCTTCCTTTAAAGTAAATACACAATTTGTGCAGATATGAAGTGGGTAATATTATATACTTTTAATTTTGTAATGTTAGAAACTTTGATAATGTTTGCATTTTTTAACTCAACATAATTTTATAGCTCAACTTCCCAATCCATCAGTAACAGCATTTTGGAAAAATAAATTACATTGAGACTGAAATGGATTGCACTTTTCAAAAGTTTTAGTTTTTTAAACAGTATGTTGGCTTCCTGATGATACCTTTATTTACATCGTTGTTTTTCATTCTTTTTCAACCTCTCTAGGAGGATGCTGAACACTGAGCTCATGATTGTGATCAATCATGATGACTTCTAAATGTTGTTATAGGACTAAAAAAGCAAGAAACATCCTGCTGTTCATGATATGATGCCTTCATTAAAGTTTAACTAAAACTAAATACTAACAAAGGCCTCGTTTACACTGCAGGTCTTGAAGCCCAATTCTGATTTGTTGCCTATATCGAATTTTTTTGGTTGTTCGTTTAAACGTTTTTTCAATTGTGACCTATATCTGATTCATGTGTTTACACTTGCCATACGATCTGAAACATCACGCATGAGTTTTTGTCATTTACCGCCTCCACACGTGCCTCTTCTTGAGAATAATAGCGTGCGAATAACATCACTTCAGTACGCTCATTGCAAATAAACAGATTATTAAAACTACAAAAGCAGTTCAATTAAGTGCAGCGAGTGAATTCCTCTTCACTTTTGTTGTTAGATTAACAGAGAGGCTATTTGCACAAATCTAATGTTACATCAGATTTGTTTGCATCACCGTTTTTGCCTGTAACTCAAAACAGCCTGTCTGCATTTACACTTTTTACCAGCACAAGTCACATATGACCTCATTAAATTTTATTTCGTTAATATTTCTTCTATGTCTGATAAATCGCTGATAAATTGAAGGTTCCGGGGCAAAATAGCCGGGAATTATAACGGTAACCTGAAGAGGCACATTCAGCGTAACATCCAATATCTTAATCCGACGAGCAATAAAAGATCAGCATCTACAGCAG
>JAUMHP010000198.1:24236-36812 GCA_032361065.1 Enteromius trimaculatus | reverse complement strand
TTTCTATTTCCCAGTTCTGGATGAATTTCTGTTGACTCACCTTTGTTACTCCTTTTCAAAAATAAACGCCTTCGTTGTTTTTACTTACCTGCCTCTGTCCCAATCGTTACAGACATATTCTTGGTAATTAGGTTACATTTGCTGATGCTGTGACAAGCTTTGGTCTATTGCATGTATTTGAATGCAGAACTCTTCAGCTGCGCGGACGTCACACTCTCTGTTACACCCTTACTCTTTACGATGAGTGTCATGGGATTTTTTATGACCACAGAGAGTCAAGACCCCCTGCTGGCATCACTAACACCTCTACCAACAGAAACCTAGTTTTTCCCTGACCAGGCTCAGCCCTGCTTAGCTTTAGTGGGCAACCAGGCTTGGGCTGCAGGGTGATACGGCTGTGGTCGATACGGTTATGGCTTTTATATAAATAAAAGGGATTGATTGGTTGATTGACAAAATTAAAACAAAAACTGCAAGACTTTAACTGTGCCAATACAAATGTATCTCGACAATGTCAGATAGGTTTGATAGAAAGATATGTAATGGATTGCAATCAACCAAAAATATTTATATAGTTCAATTATAGTATCAGAATAAGTTTTGGTCACATTATTTATTTGTTAATTTTTTTTTTTTTGGGGGGGCGAAATGTACTTCCAGTCCACTGTATAAAGAATTCACATCAGTCACACTTCACTTTATTTTGCTATCCTCACTTACATAAATGAACTATAGTGTCTTGCACCCACTAGTAAAAAAATCTCAACGTCTGTATCATTGTGTATGAATATCTTTTGGTTTGATTGTAAAATATGCTCCTCCAATGAATTTAAAATCTGACTATTATTCACTGTACAATTTTTGTGAAGTCTGACATCTCATATCTGCATTTTGTTAATTAGTGCTAACCCATCCACAATGTAGATTGGGGCTAAGTGTTCATTTTTGGGTAAACAATCCTGCTCTGATTGTTTCCATGTTTGGACACTTGATGTCATCTGCCAGACAGGTTCAGCGCACTCTTAAAAATATGCTTCACAAGGTTCTTCTTTTTTTTATTTCCACAAAGAACCATTCAGTTAAAGGTTATTTAAAGAACCATCTCTTTCTTACCTTTTTATAATCGGAGGAACCTTCCTTCGCCACAAAGTACAAAGTAGAAATTAATATTTCCTCCCCTCCATTTTCAATAATAACATTGTGCACACAACATTGTTTTCAAAAAACTTCCATTTATATCAGCCCCCATAAATATGCTATTGAGCACGATACTAGCCTAACTATGCCAAACCTATTTAAATAGGGAGCTCACATGACGTTAAGCATTTTCTGGTGCATAACCAAACTGCAGGGAAATACCAATCAATCACAGTATTAGACTACATTAGAACGTAGAACGTGGGCAGACATTATGCAAAGATGCATTTGTGATGTGTGGCCATAACAGAGAAAGATTCAAATTGCTGACGACTCGTTTAGGCGAATGTGATACGACTCTTGTTTTTGATAGACAATAACTTTATTTATCGTGCACTGTTGGCGTCACAACTTTGCAGATAGTTATGTTCACATACAGCTACATGACACACTGCATGAACGACCATGTTTGAAAAAGTATAATAGGGGCACATTAAAATTTTGCAGGCCTAGACTTTAAACATTGTTAGTGGTTTCTGTTGAGGCCATATCTATCTGTCAGGTTTAAAATTCTGAACATGTAAAGCCCTTGCTTTACCCAATACCAGTTTTCTCCATAAAATCAAGCTGCAGATGCAGATGTAAGCATGCACTCAGTGCATGAGACATTTCCCACATCTAAAAATGTAGAGATAATTTGTCATTGTTGCATAAAAATGTCTGACCCTTTGAGCACTCTCCTAAATGTCAGTGGTAATTGCTCTCCCTAAAACCCCCCTGTGACAAGAGCAGAGAGCAGAGGTGATTTCAGGCTCTAGACAGCCTCCCCATACTCCACGAGAGAAACACAGCTGACGAGAAAGCACACTCAAGTCGGAGTTTATATCAGAGTGCATTTCCCAGAAATGTCGCAGATGAAGCCAATGTGGAAAGGAAGATGAAAAACAAGGTGAAGAAGAAACTGCAAGAAACAAACTCACTGAATTAGCTATGAGCTGAAGTGCACCAGTCTAATCATGAAGAATGCTGGGCTGAACATTCAACATCTAAGTATGAGGGTTTGCTTCATAAGAAACAAACACTGATTCTTGAGTACTAACAAAACAGATACACACTAATAAGTTTACACATTGGAATTACTGCTTCAGTATGACACATATTTGTGTGGCTCAGGTTCCCTGAGACACAGGAACGAGTACTGCGTCTGAAAAGATGTTATGGGGAAAATCTCCTTTTATTCCTCCTAATTGAAAACTATTCAATCATGCAGTGCTATAAAAACGAACCAATAGAGAGGCAACGGTACTGCGCAAACCTATGGCCGAGGCTCCCGTTGAAGCTCATCTGAGTGGATGGGACCATAGTATATAAGCGCCGAATGAAGCTTCGACTGAAGCAATGAATTGGAATACAGTACTCGTTCCCGTGTCTCAGAGAACCTGAGTTATGGAAGTAACCTATTAGTTACCCTGGCATGTAACCTATTAGAACCCTGACATATAACCTAATAAGTGTTTTGTTTTTACTTACCTGCCTCTGTCCCAATCGTTACAGACATATTCTTGGTAATTAGGTTACATTTGCTGATGCTGTGACAAGCTTTGGTCTATTGCATGTATTTGAATGCAGAACTCTTCAGCTGCGCGGACGTCACACTCTCTGTTACACCCTTACTCTTTACGATGAGTGTCA
This sequence comes from Enteromius trimaculatus, assembly GCA_032361065.1. Taxonomy (NCBI): domain Eukaryota; kingdom Metazoa; phylum Chordata; class Actinopteri; order Cypriniformes; family Cyprinidae; genus Enteromius; species Enteromius trimaculatus. Next base: position 33,983 of record JAUMHP010000198.1, on the reverse strand, counting down.
TGGGATTTTTTATGACCACAGAGAGTCAAGACCCCCTGCTGGCATCACTAACACCATCACTATTAGAACCCTGACATATAACCTAATAAGTGTGGACGTGAGGACACAAATCTCTGTCAGGGAAATACCGCTAGAACACGCCCATGACAAGGCGATGCCTCTAGGTGAATGGGCTATAACTCCTATGGGACAGTCCCAGCCCATTGAAGAGTAGGCTAGCGAAATAGTGCCCACAACACAACTTAGAAAGTCCTTGCTTTGAGACCGGTAACCCTTTGAAACGGGCGCCGAGGCATATAAATAGCTAGTCAGACCATCTGAAGAGCGGTTGACCACTCAGTGTAGGCTCTCAATGCCCTGACTGGGCAGGGGGGGTCGAAGTCTTGACGATAGAAAAAAACACCTGTACTCTGAACCGTTGGAGAGCACCTTCGGCACATAGCCGAGCCTCGGTTTCAGGATGACCTTGGAGTCATTTGGCCTGAATTCTAGGCAGGCGGGGCTCACAAACAGCGCTTGCAGGTCGCCTATTTGCTCACTTGATGCTAGCGCCAGCAGCAGGGCAATCTTAAGCATCAGCGCCTTCACTGTAGCCGTTTGCCGGGGTTCAAAGGACACACCTCTGAGGGCTTCTAGCATGATTAGTTGGGCCCCCCAACCTGTTAGGGAGGCATCTGTCACTATCACCTTCCTCCTGTTGACCGTAAGGAGAGGGACTCCTGTCCGCAGCCATCGGGTGTTTTTCCATAGGCAAAGAGCAGCAATGTATGCTTGAAGCACCCGTACTTTTAGCCAATACTGCAGTGGCTGCATCTGTAGAGGCTGCGGCCATTAGACCCAACATTCTCTGAAATGTTTCAGTGGATGGGGAGTTGCGATCTTGAAAGAGGACGTGCATTGCACTATGGCCATGGCTCACTCCTGTGAGATCGAAGCTCTCATTCGCATTGAGTCTAGTACTGTGCCCAGGAACGTTTTTTGTTGGCTGGGCGATAGCATACTCTTGACGAAAATCACTCTCAGTCCCAAGTGGTCTAAATGGCTGAGGAGATGCGCCCTATGTCTCTCTTCCACCTGTCCCGATTTTGTCAAAATGAGCGAGTCGTCGAGATAACTTAGGATGCGGATTAGTATAGGTCTCAGACCGCCGTCTCACTTGGGGACTTAAAAGTACCGGCTGTAAAACCATTTTTCTCTTTCTGAGGGGGAAACAATGTGTATCTCCCCCTTTAAAAGCAGCGCTTTCACTTCGGTGCGCAGCACATGAGCGGTGCGACTCACAACTGAATTGGGGATGACGCCGCTGAATGGTAGAGGGTAGAGGACGAATTCAGAACAGTTTGCGGGGTGGTCCGGCTGCAGCGAGACTTTTCCCCACCCTCTTTTTTCCATCCCGATCAGGACTGCACCGGTGGGGCCAGCACTATCCTGGGCCAGGGTCCCTGCCTTTTAGGAAAGTGAGATTACATTGGATGCGCCGCATTGCTTGTAAACAATGTCTATTTAGAATATGCGAACGTGCAAGGCTAATGCACCAAACATTCCTGATTAATAAAGGACTACATTTTGCATCCAAAGCTATCATTTAAAATCTTTGCATTGCATTGTGTGCTACAGCCTTGTAATGAATATTCATGTTAAATCCCAGCCAGGGCAGCTCAGAATTAGAGTAGCCTTATATCTTGAAAACACCAATCAGTCCTTGGTTTGATGAGATTGGCTAATTATTCTGTGTTCATTTTCCATTTTAGAATGAGGGAGCTGAATGAGGAGGATTTATTGTATGTAGCAAAACTAGGGGCCAAACAATCCGTTTGGTGAGATCAGCGTGTCTAGGAAGGATATCTTGTCAGCCTCCTTGATTTCAGCCAAGTTGAGCTTCAAGTGTCGTTTCAGCATGACAAGGCTGGCCATCGACCTGCCGATCGCCTGAGCAGTGACCTTCGTAGCTCTCAGCGCCAGGTCTGTCACGCTCCTTAGCTCCCTGAGCGTCTCGGGGTCTGGGCTCCCCTCTGTAGCAGCTTCACCTAGAACACTTGGAACACCGCCATGGAGTGGAGAGCAGAGGCCTCCTACCCGGCGGAGGAAATGGCTCAGTCGGCGAGGGAGGATGTCATCCTACATGGCTTGGATGGGTGGGAAAGCGTGGTCTTCCAGATGTCTTCCATAATCGTCCAACGGCGGCAGCTTCTCATAGCCTTGGGGGTTCTCCTGAGCCCGACAGCTCCTGACATCCGAGGTAACAAGAGACATGGTGTCATCCTGCAGCTCGTCCTCACTGAGTCTAAACGAGACGAGCTTGCTTGCAGACGCTTACCAGTCTCAATGCACTGAGCACCTCTGCCCAGCTGTCTCTTAAGAGATGGGAGGGCTCAGGGGCTGGAGTCATGTCCTGAAAAAGGACACTATCCTGGCGCAGAGAGAGGCCAAGCTGAGCCACTCGCAGTGCAAGCATTTAGCACCAGTCTCAGGCAGGAGAAACACTCCTTGTGTCTGTCGTGTGCAGCGGGGTCCTGCAGACAGAGCAGTGGCAACATTGTCGTTGACCTTCGCTCATCTTTGGAACCTTTAGATGTAAACAAGGCCGATTACGTCAAATATGTTAAAGCTTGCGTATGCGGCCCTTTGAAATACTCTAAAATGGTGGAAGACATAAATCACGGGAGTTAATTCTGTTATTTTTGTTTTATTTGTGCAAAAAAGTATTCTCTTAGTATCGCAAAAGTTAGGTTGATACACTGTTTTACCTATGTTTTTGCTACGTTTCTGGATCTGGATCATTTCAGTTGTATTGCTGTCCATGGAGGGTCAGATGGCTCACTGATTTCATTAAAAAAAATTCTTAATTTGTGTTCCGAAGATGAACAGAGGTCTTATGGGTTTGGAATGACATGAGGGTGAGTAATTAATGACAAAGTTTACATTTTTGGTTGACTAACCCTTTAAGCTACAACCAAAGTAAAACCCAGATGATTATATTTCATGTTACTCTCTCTCTCTGTTGACTGTATTTATGAAATCTCAACATCACTAGTGTCAAACAGCTGTCAAAGATTGTTAGTCCTAATAGGAATACATTTACAGGTTTGACAAATTGTTTTAAAATTTAACAGGATTATTAAATTTAAAGATTTTGGTTTTCTTAATATATTAATTTGCCCTCCACCAGCATATATTCAGTACTTTAGTACCTGTATTTTATATGTAGAGAAGAACAAATGTTCTAAAAGTAAAACTATTGATTCTTTCAATTGTCAATTATGGAATATTATGGAGTATGTATAAAGTACTGTTGCAAATTATGCGATTTAAATATTTGTTAATTGTGACATAAATGCTATATAAATACATACATTCTATATAAATGTTTTCTGCTCTTCAGCACTGATAACTAGTATTTTTTCATTGCAATTTATATAGTACATATTCAAATGAAATCAGAAAAATATATCAAGATGGCTGCTTAGAAAGTGGACAGTCACAGTTGTTATTTTTTGGGAAAAACTAAGCATTTGAAATAACTACACAAAGGAAAATATTCACAAGCCTTAGGAAATGAGTATAAATGTGTTATTAGGTTGGGTTTTCTGTGTATTGTACTGTGTATGTTTTTCCCAGCGGAGCTTAGCACTGTTAGAAGGAGCTGCCTGAACATCTAGTCAACCATGTCTGTGTTATGTGAGACGAGGATGGAGTGATGAGTTCAGGGAAGGATTGTGTGACGAAGGTGTACTTTTCCCCCTTTTACCTCAATCAGGGCAATCTTTAGGGCTTGGTCACTGTCACGACTCGGTCAGATGTCTTGTTATTCAACATATTTGTCCTGTACGTGACTCCATGCTAGATGTTTACTGCAAACATATTAAATGTTTACAGGAACCAGCTGCTGTAATTTAACCTTTAGCATACAGTGCTGGGGCCTGTTCCATAAAACAGGTTTACCAAATAAGCCAGGCTTATGGCAGATAGTCTGACTTACTTTAATACAAATTAACTGGCAATAAGTCAGACTAACTGAAATAAGCCTGGCTTATACTCTAATCTTGGTTTATGGAACAGGCCCCTGATCATAGTCTCACCACAACACAAGCACAACAATTAAAAGGGTCATTTAATTTGTATCTGTAATGATTCAGCGGACTCCCGAGGATCCATATGCAAAGTGGTTTATTATTCAAGGTCAAACAGGCAAAGGTCAGTATTGTCACGCCCCCAGGCGTTCCATCGGACTATGTTTATGTTTAAGTTAATGTCCATGTGTTCTGTGTTTATTTTCATTTGTTCTCCCCATGTGCTCTTGTCATGTGTAACCCCGCCCAGGTCCTTAGTGTGTAATTGTCTCCCCAGGTGCTGTGAGTTTTCGTGTGATTAGTTTGTATATTTAAGCGTGTCTTTTTCAGTTTTTGTATCCATCGTTAATGTTTCGTGTTGGATGTCGCTGTACCTGTCTGCCCTGCATTTGTGAGTTTATTGTTTTGCACTGATCCCTGCGTTTTCGATCAGCTTTGTTTTGTTCATTTATTATTAAACCTTCCTGCTCTGAAGTCTTGCCTGCCGTGCCTCTTTCCGCTGATGAAGCGGGATCGCGCCATTCCTCGCTGCAGCTCAGACAGCCACTAGACAAAAAACGTTACAAGTATAACGGGCAGACAGTAACAGCAGGGACAAAGCAATAATCGTAGTCAGTAATACAGGCAGGAAGTTCAGGGCAGGCGGCGAGAATCAGAATCCAAATAAACAGTCCAGAGATACACAGAAAGATCAACCAGGAAAAACGCTCAGTTGTGACAGCCGGGGCAAATCAAGACTTTGTGTCTGACTCATGAAAAGTCCGCGTTTAAATAGCGGGGATAATAGCTAACACCTGTGATCGCATCCAGTGTTGCTATCTTTTTTCAGTCGAAAGTAGCTAAAGCCAGCTTCAAAAGTCATCATGCATCAATTTACATATTCATTACGTCAGTGCGTCATGTTATATTATCCCAAATTATATTATTATATTTAATGGCTTAAATTAAATGGTAAGCCTAAGTAACAGTTACTAAACTAGCTCTACTTTACAAGATGTTAATCTGGATTAATATCCTGGTTTATAATCAAGCCCTTTTCTGATTAAATCAAATACACATAAGATATAGACAATGGCTATGCTGTGATTTTGGCTATATTTACATGTAAATTAGAGTTAGAAGCAACATTATATCTATTTTAACCGTAAGCTCTGCTCCTCTCAGTCTCTCTCTAAACAGAACACACGCAGAGAGAGGTGTGCATGCACTAGGGAAACAAGAGCTTGCGTGAGGTTTGTCCAAGAAGCTAGATTTGACGCTACTCGCTTTTTTGGAAAAATGCCGCCAAGAGGGTCTGAAAAGTCGCTAAATCTAGCGACAAAATCACTAAGTTGGTGACACTGATCGCATCAGCCAAGGTACATGGGTAAAAAGTGCGATTATTAAGGTCAAAATTGCGATTTGCGATTGCAATACGATATATAAGTGGTTTGACTCAACTTGCTTGTTATCAAGGAAATGCACACACAGATTACTAATAATGCTGAAATCTGTATTTCTCAACTGAGATACAGTATACAGTGCAATCTAGCAACAACAAATTAAAACTAAATTGTACAAAATTAAACAACAGTAACATCTTTTCATTACTGAATAAAATTACATTCAATTAACATTAAAATAAAATTAAAAAGTCAAAAGTACAGATAAATTAAACAAATACCCATTTTTAAATTTTACATAAACATTGTCCCAAAACGTTTTAGCAGGACGTAACATATACTTTTATAATATAACATATTTCTTTTGGTACCTTTGTCCAGTGTGCCAATCATTTTCTCAAATCCCTCTTTGCTAGAAGTGCGTTCACACCTGTGGCGACTTGTTTCTGGCACCCATGTTAACGGATGAGAGCTTTCACACAGCGCGTAGCAGGTGCAGATAAATTATATAAATCAAATCATATGGCACACAGTGTTCGGAGAAGAATGCTGGAAAACAAACTGCAATACAAGCTGCCAGAATGAAAGCATAATCAGCACGCTGCTCCTGCTCTGAATACACGCCGCTTATACGTGCAGTGTAAAGCCGGCGCGTTTAACACTTAGTTTGCGCGAAACGTGCTGCAGGATGTCTAATTGCGTCTTTGCATTGATTTAATATGTAAATGACTCGCGCTTACCGCTTCATTCGCGTCTGGTGTGAGCAAGAATGAATGTCTTGTTGCGTCCACTAATACATTTATTTATTTAATATAATCGCAACATTTTCTTTAATGTAATCGCACAGGCTGACATCACGATTGTGATATGATTAATCGTGCAGCACTAGTAAAAAGTGTCCGGGTGGAAACGCTAATACTCCGGTGATGGTTCCCACTGCTGCTGGCTATTGGCTAATATTCTAGTAATATGCATGTTAATAAACAACTAGTTAAGAGACCCTAAAATAAAGTGTTACCGTAATTTCATATTTGTTTCTGAAATATAAACACACTGACAAGCATTTTTGGTAAACTAAAATACTTTTAATGTCATTTATACAACTGCGCATTCAATATAGTTAAGCATACTACCTTTTCACAAGGGATTAGTCTTTATTTTGAATCAAAACAGACATAATTTATGTTGGAAAGGCATGTTGGAAATACAGGGCATTGCACTCATTCAGATATGTGGTTTGCAGTCATGTCCAATAACTGTTCCATCCTTCAACAACTACATCTTTGCAAAGCTGTGTTCAGACTGAAATGATCTTGTTAAGACTGGAATATTTCAGAGGGATATGAGGAGCAGCATGGTGCTGCACACTGCACAACACAAGGCTTGACTGGCTTTAGCAAATTTTACTCATATTGTTAGTTCTTCTGGTTTTTATGCAAAGTAGTCCCTTCTACATAACTTACTACAATCTCATCACAATGTGCCTGATATTTGAACTCCAAGCATGCTTTGTTCATATGCGGTCATGTGTGTGGTGATTAATGAGAGACACATCTATAAAAAAATATTTTAGTTCAATTTAAATTAAAAATTAAATTGTATTAACTACATCTACAACTACAACTACATCTCCTAAAAATATGTTCATCAAAGAACAGGCAGCTGTTTCAATCATTCTGACTTCACAACAAGAAACATTGCAGAAATGTTAAAACTAAAAGTCATTTCTTCTGTACACAGGACACATAACACACTGAAGGTTTTCTCAGGACTGGTGTAGTTCAAGTGACATTGTAAACAGTCTAAACAAATTTGACAAATTGCTTTAACAGGCCATTTTTTGGAGGTTGCTGTTATAGAAATCATTTTGGTGTGTATGTGCAATGTCCCTTAATGTGAGTGAACAGGAGCAGTACCGTGGGGAAAAAAAGCATGGATTTATACGCTCTGCATTGATCTTCAGTCTTGTCATATTTCAGAGTCATGTAGCCAATGGCACACGTGCAATGATCGCTGGAACTTTACCAATATGAAGCCTGAGCACTGTGCCAGAACAAATAAGTCTCTCTCCTCTTATCCAAAACCACAGTGGGTAGTTCATTTATTGACAATTAAAACTGCTACTTCACAGATTTTACTTACCTTGGTTTATGATTAAAATTATACATGCACAAAATCAATCCAATACTTTACAATAGAAAAAGCTTAGCTTTACTACTATCTGGGGAAGTTATTTTTTACTCATGCAAATACAGCTGCTTACGTCTTCCACCATTTTAGAGAGCATCATTATGCGCGCGTACGCTTTTCTCTAGGCATAAACAACAGCAGATTACGTACTCGCACGTGCTTTCCCCAGGATGTAAACAAGGCTGATAATGTCAAATGCGTTAAAGCGTGTGTATGCATTGTGTTATGATACTCTCTAAAATGGAAGAAGACGTAAGTCACGGGAAAAGAATGGTATGTTGATGAAATGTTATTTTTGTTTTCTTTGCGCAATAAAGTATTCTCATAGCATCGCAAAACTGAAGCTGAGCCACGATGTAACATGGATTGTTTTACCAATGTTTTTACCAGGTTTCTGGATCTGGGATAATTTCAGTTGTATTGTTGTCTATGGAGGGTCAGATGCCTCTCTGATTTCATCAAAAATATCTTAATTTGTGTTAAGAAGATGAATGACATGGGGGTGAGTAATTAATGACGGAATTTTCATATTTGGATATACTAACCCTTTAAGTAGTAAAAAAAAAATACCGCTGCTCTGATATACTGGAAGTGCAAAAAAAAAAAAAAACTGTAAAATGAATTTGCATCCAAAGGTCAAAAGAAGTTTAAAGGGGGCTTTGCACTGACTCTGTAACATCAACATCATGAGCTCCTTCAAATAAAGAGACTCAAAACCTGCAGATTTTCAAGTGACATCCCAAGCAATGGCGAAACCTTATTGCTTTATTTTTGTCAGCCCTTGAGATTATGAGGTTAGAGTTGACCCCCACTCATGCAGACACAGCATGTGCTTCTAATTGCTGTGAACAGGTGTTGTGGGAAGCCGTGCTGTCACTACAATGACAGGCCATGACAGTGTCCAGGTGGTACAGCAATCCTGAGAAATGATGCATTCACAAATCATGGACATTCACATTTCATTGCAAGGGATTTTCTATATTATTTGCTATTTAAATCCTGTCATGTGACACATCATCTTTTATACATTAAGTAAAAGTAATGACCTGCAGCTGTTACTTTAAAAAGCATGATTTAATCCATAATGTAGTTTTGTTGCTATTAGTTAATATGTTTAGGTTGAGTCAGCAATATTAAATAATATTTTTGATCTGGCAGCTTGACACTCATAAACTCTATCACATCTTCAGTGCAATATAAAGTTTAATTCAAAAATTGTCTAATAATGATTAGGGGTGGGACTAGTCCTGGACTGACCATAGGGCATACCGGGCAATGCCCGCCGGGCCGACACACATTTTTGGGCTGGGGCTGTCAGTCATAATTTTATTTTATTTTTTTAAGTTTATTAGGTCAATTTATTTATTACCGCAACGGTAGAGTATCTGAGACACGAATCGCGGCCCATTGGTTGAATGTCTTAAAGGACATTGAGCTGGTCCAATGAAATCGCCCCACCTCCCTCCTGGCCACCCCTCATCTCCCCTTCATCTTCATGTAGAGTTCGACCGGAGTTTGAGACGAGTCCGTCTATAACAATGGATAAATCAGAAAAGAGCAATGGGGGTGCAGAGAAGCTGCGGGAGAAAAGACGCAAAAGCCTACAAGTGGATGCAGCAAAATGTAAGGAGCTTAATAACAGAAGCTCGCATGAAGGGGAAACGACGGAATCTTACCTGTCCTAATGCCTGTGCATGCCATAACTGCATAATACATGAACACTTTTTAAAACGGCGAAAAAGTCAAATGTGTACATAAGGTTTCGCGAATGAATCTAGTTTAAATATGACCTGACGTTTTATTATTATGGGATATGGGATGTTATTGCACCAATTTTTGTTTTATGAGTTTGTATTATACTCAAATATCCTACCTAACTTTCAATATTAAAGACACCAGCACTGTATCAGTGTTTGCATTCTTTGTGGAGGTCTTTGCTGTCCCATAGTGTGAAGATTACTGTCAGAATTTAAAATTATAGTAGTTTATGGCCCGGTTTCACAAATGTGGCTTAGCTTAAGCCAGGAATAGGCATTTGTTAAATTAAGATATTTAAGCAACTTTAACAAAAATGCCTTATAAGAAAATATTACAGATGTGCATCT
>JAUMHP010000197.1:190492-218966 GCA_032361065.1 Enteromius trimaculatus | reverse complement strand
ACGTAAAAAAAACTTTCATTCTGGCTTGTCAGGGGATGTCATTTCAACGTCTGACAAAGACGATTGTTCAGTGGGTAGCTTTACATATTGTAGTTTATTCAGGACGAGTATAAATGCTTCAATCACAGCTAGTGCTCACACGTCACCAGTTATCTGTGTTTTACAGCTCTTGTGTTTATCTGCATTTGTGCTGAACTAAAACCTACAATAACACACATAAAGCAATTACACAGCCGTTAACTTTAACTGCCTCCACATCAATGAGCAGTCAGGTGAATAAAGTTTCACCAAAACCCAGGTATGAAGAAGATGTTGTTTTACAGAGACTGATGATCAGCCATTCACAGCCGCTGTTAGTGTTAGCTGGAGCAAACTTTTGGGTTCCACAATATAATTGTTCTGAAAATAGAAGTTATCATGAGAGATGTTTCTCAACATTCTTCAAAATATGTTCTTTAGTGTTCAAGAGAAGACAGAGTTTCACACGGGTGTGGAGCGCCACGAGGGAGAGTAAAGGATGACAGAAGGATCATTTGTAGGTGAGCTATCTCTGAAACACTCTACTGTGGCTGTAACTTGTGTAAACACACACACACACGCGCGCGCAGGACACACCCTGGTACTGTAATGCGTCACATGACTAATAGTTCGACGCTCGGCTCAGATCTCGGCAGTAACTCGCACTGCCTCTGCGATCAAACTCCAATCCGTGACTCTCAAACACAAGCCGAGGAAGAGCCGAGACGCTCTGATGAAGTCTCCCCAGACTCTGCTTCGAGAGGAACGCCGTGATTCTGAGAGTTTGATGATTAACTGAAGCAGATAAGAGACCGCCGGAGTCATGGAGGAATACGAGGAAGTGCAGAGCCTCTGGAAGTCCCTGGAGCCGAGTGCAGAGGTGAAGATTGTGCTCACGGTGCTCTACAGCCTCATCCTGGCGCTGGGCATCGTGGGTAACAGCTTGACGCTGCACGTGTCCCGGCGTCTCCAGCGCAGCGGCTATCTGCAGAAGAGCGTGACGGACCACATGCAGAGCCTGGCCGTCTCTGACCTGCTGGTGCTGCTCATCGGGATGCCTGTGGAGCTCTACAGCGCCATCTGGTTCCCGTTCTCATCCTCGTCCGCAGACGTTTCCTGCAGGATCTACAGCTTCCTGTTTGAGGCCTGCAGCTACGCCACGGTCCTCAACATCGCCTCGCTCAGCTTCGAGCGCTACCTGGCCATCTGCCACCCGTTCCGCTATAAAGCCCTGTCTGGCCGGCGCTCCAGGGCCCTGCTGCTGGGGGCCTGGGTCTGCTCGGCCCTCGTGGCCCTGCCACTGCTCGTGGCCATGGGCACCGAGGAAATGGCCCTCGAGGGTGGCCAGGGGCCCGCGCAGAACCTGACCTTCTGCACTAATCTGAGCCAGCACTGGGTGATGTACCGCACCAGCATCTTCACCGCCTTCCTCCTCTATCTGCTCGTCCTGGGCTCCGTGGCCTTCATGTGCAGAGCCATGATCGCCGTACTCCGGGCCCCGATGGGACCCAGCGGGTCCGGAGCCAATGGTGCTCCCAAACACGAGAGCAGCAGAATGAAAACAGCCCGCAAGCAGACCATCCTCTTCCTCGGTAGGACACACTCACAGTCTGTTCTCCTCACCTTTACCCTGAGCCAGCCTTACACAAACACACACACCAGACCTCTTTAAACCTCTGAGACACGGCAGAAACCCTTCTAAACACAACTTAATACAAGTCAAAAGACATCCTTGAGCACTTCTTAAGATCTGAAGAACATCTAAGTGTACTCAACTCTGCCATGGATCTGAACTCAGATGTTTTAATATAAAAGAAGACCCCTGGCAACAGCTAGATATACACTTTACTTTAATAAATAGGTTTATTTAATTAGGTTTGGGTATTAGTAGAAATGAGCTGTGTAGAAACCTCTACTGCAAACAATGCTTTTTCTTTCTTATTTCCAGCCAAAATATAGCCTATAGAAATTCTTAAATCAAGAAGAATTTTCTAGACAAGTAAAAATGATTGTCTTGTTTTCAGAAAAAAAATGTCAAAATTAAGTGACTTTAAAATAATCTGCCAGTGAGGTAAACGAAATAATCTTATTTCAAACCCCATTGGCAGATTATTTTACTTGTTTTGAGCAAAAACACATTAATTTTGACTTGTTTTTTTCTGAAAACAAGACCATAATCATTTTTGATTTAAGAATGAAAGATGTCTAGATATTTTGGTCAGGTGATCTTGCTCTACATCAGTCTGATCTCACACGTGTAAGGTCAGCTTCCTCCGGCGGCTCATGGAGATATTTGACAGATTATTAGACACATACAGTGCCATTCACAGATGTGGGATCATTAATGAATGCTTCTGTACAGTCTGTCAGTAGATGAGAGGCACACAAACAGAGCTGCTATGAGAAAGACTTCTTAAAGCGTGATTGTTTTCAGTGCGTACTGAAGTGTAATGAGTTAATGTGTAATGTTCTCCTCTCACATGTTCTGGTCAGTGCTGATCGTCTGCGCTCTGCTCGTCTGCTGGATGCCCAATCAGATTCGCCGGCTGATGACCGCCGCAGTGCCCAAGTCTGATTGGACGGTGAGTTACCTGCGCAGCTACGTCCAGCTCCACCCGGTGGCCGACAGCTTCTTCTACCTGAGCTCGGTGCTGAACCCGCTGCTGTATAACCTGTCCTCGAGCCAGTTCCGCTCGGCCTTCCTGCAGACGCTCCTGTGCCGTCTGTCCCTGCAGCACGCCAACAGAAGAGTGCTGGACAGCAGCCTGGCCTCCAAGAGCTCCAGAAACACCTCCCGTCCACTGCTGCTGGACCGCATACGGCCCACCGCCGACCAATCATCACCAGCAGGGAGGCAGAACCCTCCTGACCCCACCGACCCAGCGCTGACCTCTGACCCTCAGGAGGACGAGACCAGCCCAGCTGCTGGAGAACACTTCAGACCACCTGAGCTCATCAGAGAATACTGACCTCGGACCCTCAGGAGGAGGAGATCAACTAGACCACTGTTGAAGACCAGAGTAGAACACTATAGACCAGTGTAGACCACCACAGCAGACTAATTAAATCCTAGATGAACTCAAGGGTCATGCATCAGGGAATCTGTTCTTACTCGGTTTGTGTCAACATCAATATAGGACTGAGCCTAACTAACCTGTGTTCACCAGCTAACCCGGTAAGTGAGGTGAGGGCGCCCTCTGCTGATGAACAGAAGATGAGTTCAGCTCCAACTATCTCAGCTAGACACAGAGAACCAGATCAGGACCGGTTTCTGAGCATCACTCATCATCTGATTGAACCTAAAACCAGCGAGCAGCAGACGTCTGTGATGCTGAGAGAGTTATGAGCGACAGACGTCTGTGCTCCTTCAGTTTAAGTGTTTTATTCTTCATTAAATTTGGAGCTTTTTTTTTTCCCTTAACACTTTATTTTTACATTTAACATTTCATAAAATGGCAACAATAGAAACAAGCGGGTTTAACAGATTGAGAGTCTGTAGATGTTCTCTGTTAGTTTAGTTCATATTCTACATCTTCACGCTCATCATATGGAGTATTTACTAAACCACTGTGAACCAGTCTGGACCTCTTTATTGAGGTTTAGTCCATATATTAAATCATCAAGCACACACACAACATTTACTGGATTAAATCTTTTGGTTTTAAATAGTTCCATGTACAAATAAGAAACATTTAGGATTTATATTTTCCTATTTAAAGGGAGTGTGACTGTAAGATCTGATAAATGCATTAATTATAATGCAATATCGGAAAAACTTTATTTAAAAGAAATCATGACCTTTTGTCACGGACCAAGATTCATTTATTTTCTGTCTTTATCATATATTTAAAATTCTTCTATAAATAAATGAAAAGTTAATGTGTAAAAACTGATTACACCATTTTTAACAATTTTCATCAAAAATCATGTTTTCTCATTGTGCATTACACTATAATCTAACACAATAAAAGATATAGAGAGTTATCTGTGAACTGAAAATAAACTATTCATATTCATGAAAATGTAACTAGAAAAAAATGAATAAGGAATGAAGAAATGTTTTTTAGAACACCTGTTATTTACTGAGCGTTTCTCCAAACCCAGGACGAGAGGATGTGGAGTATTGAATGATTTATGAGATATTCAAGACTTCATATATTTTGTGTTAGGCGTTTTCTCCATACAAACTGATAAAGATCCGATCCGAAGGTTGTGTTGGTGTATTTCAGCAGTATATGAAACGCTCTGATATCAGTAAACCTCATGATTAACACACACCTGATCAGAAGAGACTCAGATAATCAATCCAGCTCCATGAATGACATCTCCAGCTGTGTCTCCATTTGTCCACATTATTACGACACACTGTTTCTGTTTAATACTGTAAAGCTGCTTTGTGTGCTATAAAAACACAGAAGTGGATCTGTGATGGAGAACAACAGGATCAGATGTGATTTCTCACTCTCAGTGAACATGACTGGAAACAGGAAACAGTCAGATGTGTCTCCTGGAGTCTTCAGAACTGATTCTATCAGCTTTAGTGAAAGATTCAACACACTGCAGATAACATTACAACACACTTTATTTTATATCGCATCTGTACACCAACACATCTTCAGATTTATGTTTATTCAAGAGATGAATCTGATTCTCATTTAAAGATATATTAACCTAGCTAAAATAAACTTTACCTGATTTAATGCTAACTGTATTTTATGATGCTCGGTTTATCATTGTTACAGAAGACAGCGAGGTGGTATGATTGATATAATCTGAAGGAAAACCCCACATACATTCATAACAGCATGTAAATATCACAGATCTGGAGCAAGCCCTGGTTTTGTGGCGTACTGAAGTCAGCACCGGATCCTCAGTCTCCCTTTTCTTTGACATCCTCGCTGAAGAAAGCCGTCAGCTGAGCTCCTTCAGGAACGTATCTGATGTTCTCCACCTCTCCACCGTAGTTGCTGGGCTTCTGGAAGTGTATCTCCAGATGGTCCTGGAGGTCTTCTTCATCCATCAGCTCCAGGATTCCTCCCAGCAGCACGGTGCGAGCCGGAGTGCCCGAGTACGTCTGTGAGATCACAACAAACACCATCAAACACACGTCTGTCTGCACGCCAGCACATCTCTGACACGCACCTGAAACTTCCTGAGCTTGAACTCGTACAGAGGAAGAACATCGAGCACCACATCGCTGCAGGTGTCCACGCAGAACCTTCCTCGCTGAACCAGATTCTCTGCGACTGAAACAGAAAGAGCCGTCCACACACCAAACATCAAACCCAGATATCCTTCCTCTTATTCATACTGGATTCTTGTTTCCTGGATTCTGCAGGATTTTAAAGCTCGAATTTAAGACTTAAGACGTGCACGAATAAAACAAAGGGGATTTTCGCATTGGTCTGAACAACATCAGCAAAGAAGGTTAAGACTAGTCTTAAAAGATAGTCAGCTAAGACCGGTCACAGTTTTTGAAAATTCAGTTACATACAAATGTATATCAGTCTAAGGTAAACACAGCAAATGAAACCGGTTAGTCTTCGCTAACTGCTAGCTGGTCAGACTGTCTGCTTTCACACACAGAGACCTTTATTCTATTAAATCAGGCCTTTTGAGCTTTAATCATCACATTCATATCACAATTCTGCTCTTTCTTGTCCCACATTTAGGACCATAATTAAGATTTTCTTGTACAATTTAAGACTTTTTACGGCCTTAAATTTGACACAACAATAAATGAGTGTTTAAGGAGCTGTGGGAACCCAGTATTACCACACTCAGAACTAGGACGAGCGTATTTCATCAAAAACTGAGCAAAGTGACGAAAGCAAAAGGCTACTGAAATAAAAAAAAATCAATAGCAAGGTGTGTTTTATTTACCAGTGATTTTGATCATTCAACAAAAATAGTACATTCTGTGTTAAACCACTGATGTGTGACAGTGCATTCATACAGGGCTGTGTTTCCCAGGAGGTTCAGTGAGAAAACACTGATGCTTTTAGGAGCAGGAGCCCAGAACAATGCTCACGAGAGGACAGAGAAGTTATTTCAAAAGAAACAAACTGATTTTATAGCCTTCATAATTTGTGCAATTACATAATATTTCAATTGAACATTAAAAGTTCATATCGATGATCATGTTCTATTCTGCAATCTTAATATATACACTGTCTGGTTGTCTGTTACTGCTGTTCCTCATCAAAATAAACCATGGTTTTACTAAAGTGACCGTAGTTTAACTCCAAGATATTGAACACATATTTAACCATGTGTAAACAAAAATATCACCTAATAAGTTAAAATGCATTTCAAATAAAAAGTTAGGTGGGTATTATTACCCATTTTTCTCACGATACGAATTTCCTCGTGCAGGTCATTGACAATAAATGCTTTGAACATCGGTCTGAATAAGCTGAAGTCAGTGCATGACGAAGCGAAGCACACACTTTCAGCAGAAACACACACCTCCGGTGTTCAGGAACGTGACGCGGCCCGAGCCCGTATCCCTGTGGTACTCCAGCTGCTCCACCTCTCCTCCACCACGGCTCGCTCTAGAGAACGACAGCTCCAGACGGTCTCTCATTCGCTCCTCAGGTAAAGTGGGCGGGGCGTTACAGAACCTGATGCTCTTCTTTGACACCTGGATATGAACCTGAAGGAGCAGAAGCAAGCATCAACAGACAGCACATCGCTTTGGACAAAGTAAAGAAGAAGAAAATCCTTCCACCTCAAACTTGACGGAGGGATCCAGGGATAAAGCGTACGGCTTCACGTCCATCTTGGCTTTATCACAGGCCACCGAGCACTTGGCCAGTCGAAGGATCTGCTCCGCCACTGAAAGAACATTAGGAGAAACATCCAGAAGATCAGAGCCATTAAAGCTGACGAAAACAGACATGCTCCTAAACTATAATCCTTACCCTTCTCCTCCTCGAAGGTAATGAGCGCCTGGCCTCCCTTCATCAGAAACGAGGGTCTCTGAGTGACGGTGAACACAGACTTCACCTGATCATCTTCATCATAATCCTCTCTCTCCAGAGGACGTGCAAACTTCACCGTCTTCACCGGGATCATGGCTTCTATCTGTGTTTCAGAGCGCATGAGGGGTTATTAACAGAAATCAGCCGAGCACACATACCCCCAGTTTCACAGACAAGGCTTAAGCTAGTCCCAGACTAAATTGCATGTTTGAGCGGTCTCAGATTAAAAAATCTTGCTCTGACATATCTTAAAACATGTCAGTGTCATTGTTCTGTGTTAAGCTGCACACCTGTAATATTTTCTTATAAGGCATTTTTATAAAAGTTGCTTAAATATCTTAATTTAACTAATGCCTAGTCCTGGCTTAAGCTAAGCCTTGTTTGTGAAACCGGGCCATATAGTTTTTAACCCTCTAGGGTTCGAGGTGATTTTGGGGCCCTTGAGATGTTGAGAACTTTTTTGGCTGCATTTATTTATTTAAAAATGACAGAAAAAACAGTATTATTTTGAAATATTATTCTAATGTAAAGCAGCTGTTTTCTGTGTGAATATGTGTTAAAGTGTAATTTATTTCCGTGATGAAAGCAGCCTAACTTTAGACTATAATCAATAGTTCACCTTGAATTTGCGCTGCAGAGAATCACTTTCGGCTCTCTTGAGCTGGAGCTTCTTCTGAAGATCTTGAAGTTCTCTCTTCAGATCCTGGTTAACTTGATCCAGACTCTTCATCTCTTTCTGAAAACACACACCTTCAGCATCTGCTTTCTCTTTCAGGGCTAATCTGATCACACCTAGAAACTCACTTGGACTTCTAGAAGATCTTCATTAAACTTGACAAAAATCTTGTCTTCAACCTCCATGAAGCTCTGAAGCTCTGTCTCGGCTCTTCTCTTCTCAGTCTCTGACTCGGCTTTTTCCAGAAGCAACCTGGATCTCTCATTGTCAGCAGACTCAATAAGATCCTGTGAAAACATTAGAAACACGTTTTAAGTATTGATTTGCTTCTTTAACACTATTATCGAGTAAATGATGGTTTCAGGTGGAGTTTCTGACCTGGTATTTCTTGATGTTCTCCGCGGCGTCCTCAGGAAGCTGTTTGATATAAACACAAGATTTTAATAAAGCATTATAAAATATTAAACCGAATTCAGTGTGTGGATTTAATGTTGTAAACACAGACCTCGCCGTTCGCTGGGTTTTCAGAAGTTAGAGACATACTTCAGCCGAAATCGAAAGTATCTGAAGGAAATATAAAACTTGAGGTGAATCCCGGATCAAAACACGCAAGAACAAACCGATCGGCTAGATGTTTCTCACCTCTTGTTATTTCCCTCCCAGCTTCCTGATTCCGGAGCAGATCTGGACTTTATTGATCAGAAGTCACATGAACAGAAGTCGAGCTGAAGCAAAAGTGAAAGTGACCGGAGTCAGTTCCGGTAAACCCCCGGTTACCGAGCAGCTGGCTCCCCGAGCCTGGATCATCTTCAAATGTCAAAACGTGTGTCTTCGATGTCTATAAGGTTTTTATAAGATGAGTTTCGGATCTGGAGCTCAACGATGGAAGAGAAGGGTCTGATTGTCGAGGGTCTACCGGATGATTTCCACCGAATCAAAGCAAAGATCGAGCTTTACTTCAAAAACAAGAGAAGGTCTGGAGGAGAGATCGTGCAGATACGAGAACATCCCGACGACGAGCGAAAAGCGCTTCTGATTTATTTAAGAGACGAGGGTGAGTCCAGTCTAACTAACCCTATACTATACAGCAGGACCCCGGATCAACGCTCTGTTCATGAAGGCTACAGCTGAGTAACTAATACTTGCTTTAGTTTTTACTCTGGTATATTGTAGTAAAATAAGTTGTATAGTATATGCTATAAATTAGTATGTTTTCATGTGAGTTTAAAAAGAGCTTTACAGAGAGCTCCCCTGTTTTCAGATCTAAAGAAGGTGCTTGACAAAAGGATCCATAAAGTTGATATCAAACCTCACGGACCTGTTGAAGTGACAGTCAAACTCGCAGAAGACACCAAAATCAAGATCAAACCACAATTACTGCCCAAACCCAAACCAGAGGCATGCCTTGCCCTCAGATCCCTGCCCGCTGCCGCCCGACAGGTCAGTAATACTCTAATAGTAAGGGTCTTGATGCTTGTTTCTTTTGAAAGACAAGGAAGCAAATGGACATTTTTGCAGGTTGCATAAACAGACACCAGGACAGTGTCTTAAGAACCAGTTTGACCAACTAGCAGTTAACCAAGTGCTAAATCAGAGAAAGAGATTACTTTTTAACTGTGGTCCAGGATTTTATGTAGGCTAACTTACTTAAAAAAGTTATGAGCAATCTTAAAGAAAATAATTAGATGACTACTATTCAGAGTAATCTACAGTTTATACAGCCAGCACTTGATCTTAACTAAAATGTAATTTTTTTTTTTTTTTTTAATTACAAAATGCAGTCTGATTATTGATTTCCTCACACTTCCTCCTCCTCCTCATACAAAGGTCTCTCCCGTCAGAAAGCCTGCAGCAGCAATCAAAGGTCATAAAGGTTGGGCTGTAATGCTTTTTTTTATTTTCAGTGTTTAAAAATAAATGACATATTTCAGAACTTTTACGACACTCTTTGATTGTGTGTAAACATTTGTTCATAACTCAGAAGATGAGGAGGATTCTGCAATACCAGATCTTCTCATTAGCTCCTCTGATTCAGTCGAGAAGGAAACCCTTCAGATGTATTTTGAGCAGTTTACGGAACAATTTGAGCTAGCAAAGCACGGAAGTGACAGCTGGATCCTGAAGCTCTGTAGCCAGTCAGGTATGATTTATGAGAGTTTGTGTGTTAGTTACACAGAAAGCTTACAGTGTGAGTGAAACAAACTGGTTTTGCAAGTCTATTTCTGTGCATCGCTTAGTCACAATGAAGGACAAATCCTTAAATAACTCTCACTCAGCTCAGAGAAATAAAAGCAAACCCTGATGAAACCAACAATCAAGAAGATAATAACACTCACCCTTTCCTCAGATGTAGAGGAGATTCTGGGCCAGACAGAGCATGAGTTTGGTATAACTGTAGAAGTGTATAAAGAAGGAGGTCTGGGAGAGCAGCTGGACCCGCGGCGCTTCATCTTGACTGGCTTCGACGGAGACACAGACTGCAAGATGATCTCACTCTTTATTGGCAGCTGTAGCAAGAAAACAGAGCACACTTGGGAGATGCTCGATGAGGACAGGATCATGGTCACCTTCAAACATGATATTGGTGGGTTTTGGAGGCTAGATCTTTCCTCTGGGTTTCTGTGTTCTCGACCTCCGTTTCTGAGATGCCTGCTTCCACGCTGCTTATATTTGTTCTGCTGTTGCTGTTCTATGTTTATGTATATTAACATTGAATTATCTCTATCCGTCTACATGGACTAATCCAATCCTGTATATCAAATTCTTTTGATTGCTTCAAGAATCTGTTTAGCTGTGAACATTAACAGCTGCTGTGGTCAACCTTAAGATTAAACGAATGAGGAAAATGAACACGCTCAATGCATTGACCATTGTCTTCTGTTTTGTCAACAGATGTGACGTCATTCTTAAGGAAGTGCACATCGAAGCAGCTGCAGGGTCGAGACATCGGAGTGACTCGAGTGGAGCGGACGGACTCGGTCCTGGTCCAGGGAGACTTGGAGAAGCTGACTGAAGATGTTCTCACGCTTTACTTCAGCAACAAGAAGAGGAGCGGCGGAGGAGAAATCCAGTCCTTCATATGGATCAACACGAGGAAGAGCGCGGCCATCACCTTCACAAACTGTGACAGTAGGTGCTCAGATTATTTGCAAAGATCAAACGTTGTTTAGATTTGGATTCTGCACAAAAAGAGGAGGAGATGTAATATTATAGAAAAGTTAGAGAGAGCTAATAACCCTTATATTGAGTTCCTGACAGTTTGACACTTTTCCTGAATATAAATATCTCATTATGTTAAATATTTTACCAAAACTGGGATTCTGTATTTTACTAACTTGTAATCTTTCAAGTTAGTAAATACAGGTTGTTTATTTCTTGTTTGGAACCGACTGGTCGTAGGCCTCATTGATCAGAGCACATGCACCTCATTTTTAGGATGAACTTTGCCAAAATTATCCACAGATACTACATGCTTCACAGAAAGTCAAGTCACCTTTATTTATCTAGTGCTTTTAACAGCACAGAATGTGTCAAAGCAGCTTTACAGTGTAAGAAAACAGTGTCAATAATGCAGAAGGGACAATATGATATGATACACAGATCAGTTCAGCTTAAATGGTATCTGTGCAATCAAGTCAACAATATCACTGGAAATTAAGTGTTCCCAACTAAACTAAGCAGAGGAACCCTAACTCAGCAGATCTCAGATCGATGAGACCAAACACAAAAGCTGTGATAACTGAAAGAAAACAAGCAGACAGAAAGATTAAACACAACACTGTTTTTAATAAACAATCTTTCATTCATTATGACGTGTTCAGTGTGTGTGTGTGTGTGTGTGTGTGTAAGACAGGACTGGTGGATAACACAGCATTTCTAGTTGTTTTTAACAATATTGTCATCTGTACGAAAAAAAAAACAAAAGGAAAAACTTGTAGATTTTTAGTACACTGATGTTATGTAAACATACCCTAAAATTAAGATTGGGTGATAATATAACATAATGAGAGATTTAGAAGCTTGTTATGAGGCCAGTAATTTCTGACTGTGAACAATGAGGTGAAATTAGGGTTTTAACAGCACAAAGGCTAAAATATAAAGAACAAAATCAATTTTACATGTAACGGTCCTTTCTGTTTTAATAGATGCTGATGCAGTGGTGGAACAAACACATAATGTTTGCGGCACAGAAGTTCATGCTTCACTGTTTTACTCCAGCTTACAAAAGGCTTTAACTGGAGAAAAACCAACCCTTACTGATCAAATCTGCACAAAAATGAACGTTCCCATCAGCAGAGAGCTACTCCGTTTCTTTGAAACCAATGAGCAATGCAGAAAACAACTGGAGAGAGAGCTGCTTCATACCAAAGTGCTTCTCGACAGCTCTGCTGCAGAAAGTGAACTGATGCTGGAGATGGACGTCAAGAAAGAGTCTCTGGCAGCGCTGCAGATCGCACCCAGCTGGGAGTCCAAGACTACGAGGGCAGTTCAGGACTTCCTGAACAGATACGACACAGTAGAGCTGATGGCGGAGAGAGACGTCTGGAGCAGAGTTGAGAAGGATTGTCTCGCCACGCTCGATACGGCGTTCTCCTACAGGGAGCTCGACTCTGCAGTTATAATAGTGGGAGTGAAAGAAGAGGTCAAGGTCCTGTCAGACAAGACCAGGACGCTCCTGAAGAACACTGCTACTGAGGTGGAGGTGGAAAGAAACACCATTGAGGTGGACATCCAGCTGGACTGCAGAGAGACGTTTGATCTAATTAAAGAGCGTGTCGAGTCCAGATTAGGACAGGTGAGTTTATCACAGGATGAGAAGCAGCACATCATCTCTCTCAGAGGTCTGAAGGATCAAGTAGACGCCGTGGAGAGGATCATCAAGCAAGCGCTGAACAACATCGTTACACACCAGCTGGAACTCTCTTCACATCTGATTCACTTTCTGAAGGCTCTGGATCTGGAAAAGTTTGAGCAAGAGCATTTCCTTCCAAGCCAAATTCCAGCTCGACTTTTAAAGCGACAAGATTTTTTTGTAATCTTGGTCGAGAAAGAAAACCTAAAGAGAGCTGAAGACAAAATCAGAGAGATTCTCAAAGAGCAGGTCATACAGCTTTCTCCCAATCAAACCGGTGAGGCATGGACACACTTTCTCCAGAATCTTCAAGACGAAATAGAATCGTTCCGGACAGCTCACGACGTCAGGATCTTGCAGTCAAATAATCAGGTTATCATATGTGGGTTTTCCAGCACTGTTGCAGATGTTACCAGAAAAGTGAAGACATATCTGGACAACAAGGAAACAACGACTGAGACCGTCCCTCTGAAATCTGAGCGAGAGGCTGAATTCGTGGAGTCCTGTCTGAATCTGCCCGAGCTCCCTGAACTTAAGCGGCTCGGCGCAGCGGTACTAGTTTGCAGAACGTCAAAGTCCCCCTGCTTACAGATCTCAGCAGCTAAAGACAATGTCAAAGACGCTGTGTGTGTCGTACAGCAGCAGATCGCATCCATTGTTACAGAGAGCCATAAATACTGCAAAGCGGGAGAAGCAAAGGTTCTGGAGAAACATGAAGTCAACGTGAAGACTAAAGCAAAGGAGATGCAGTGCAGTCTGTATTTATCACAAGAGCATGTGGTCAAATCCAGCCCTCCAAAGAGCTTCACACACCAGATAGGAAGTTTCATGACTCTGAGCATCACAGAAGGAGACCTGCACCATTTCACAGCCGACGCTTTGACCTGTCCAGTGAATGCCAGTCTAGCTTTCAATAACCCAGTGGCTCAACGCTTTCTCCAGTTCGGAGGAGACGAGATTACAGGGGTGTGTAAAACCCAGCAGAAGGAGCAGCAGAGTCTTCTTTCTGGAGACGTGGTGCTCAGTAATGCTGGAAAACTCAGCGCCGGGACGCTCATCTACGCCGTGTTGCCTCAGAAAGGACAGATGCTGGACTCTCACTACCTTCAGATGGCTGTGTATAACAGCCTCCAGAGAGCCGAAGAAAAAGGATGCACCTCGATTGCGCTTCCAGCCATCGGCTGTGAAAGCTTCGGGTTCTCTGTCAAGGACAGTTGCATGGCGCTCCGAGCCGCTTTACTGCAGTTCTCCAGCGACCATCAGAATACTCCTAAAAACATGAGAAACATCAGTATAGTGGATCCAGAGGAGAAGACTGTTGAGGAGTACAACGCTCTGATCCACGAACTAGTATAATCCCTTTTATATACAACCTCAAGATGTTTATTAACAATATATAGCATGTTTTATTAATCATTAAGGGTTTAATTTATTAACAGGGATTTCCTGACACATCTACAACTGTCCCCCTACAATCCTTGAAGCTTAAACACAGATTAGACGCGAGAGGTACTGTATACACCTGCGTTTGTAATTTCACTACTGTGCTCACCAAGTTTCCACTTCTGAAGACACTTATGTACTTTTGTTTTCACATGACTGGGAATTCAATCAGTGCTGATCAACGGTGTGCCAATATGTCTGAAAAAGGGTGACATCACTAAAGAGAGGGTGGATGTTATAGTGAACTCCACCAACAAAAGTTTAGATCTTAACAGCGGTAAGAGTTTCTTTACTGCAGCATCAGTACTAAACTGAATCACATCGTTATAGTTTTACCTTCCATTCTAAAGAGTGTTGGAGTTTTCCTAATACAGAGATATTTAAACCAGGTCAGAGCAAACGTTTATAGTGTCTCCCAGTTTGTTTTCAATGTAGTTGTTAAATATTACAGGTGTTTCTGGTGCCATCCTAAAAGCTGCTGGACAATCAGTTGTGGACGAATGCAAAAAGCTAGGTATCACTGACCCTTTCTGTCAAAGCCTGTAGTGTAATGGGAGTGCTGAGTGATTTGACTCACATCTTCTTGTGTAGCTCCCCTGAAAGCAGCAGCAGCAGTGCTGACGGGAGCTGGAGCACTTCAGTGTAAGTTCATCGCACAGATGGTTGGGCCGGACAGCACCAGCGACATCACCTCGTCTCTGGAACTGGTTCTGAACCTCTGCGAGGGCAAAATGGCCACATCTCTGGCCATCCCTGGGATTGGAACAGGCATGACAGCAAGCAGTTCTGTTATTTAAAATTCTCCAATGTGAGGGAAAAATCAAGCCCTGAGTGACAATCTTGTTCTCTGCAGGACGAGGTGGCTTTGCCCCGAAAGAATCGATCGAAGCCATCTTCACAGCAATCGAGAAACATCTAAAGGAGCCAAACTCATCCTTCCTCCGGGGCATCACTATAGTGGCATTTGAACAGAAGACCTTTGATGACTTCCGTGTCTATTTCAAAGCCTGGAATAAGGTTAATACTGATGAGATAACGTCCTAATGTCCAGATTTATTATTTCGTAAAAGTTTTAATTGTGTTACATTTGTTTTTCCTTAGCCTGCATCCGGCAAGATGCCTGAAAATCAAGGTTCTGACAACTCTACATTTCCAAGCTGATTCACGCTACTTTTCAAATACACCATAAACTCCTTTTCATGTCTTAGTTCTGATATTTTCAGGCATGAATATCATTTACATTTGAGATCTGTCTCATCTTCCATAGTGAAAATTGGGAGCGTCAGAATCGAGGTAAAGAAAGGTGACATCACTAATGAAACAGTGCGTGGGATCGTCAACACCACCAACAGGGACATGAGCCTGAGAAGAGGTCTGTAAGACTTAATATAACTCAAAACACTCAAGCTGGACACTTTTATATTAACACATCCATTACTCTAAAACAGTAGTTGGCAAATATGTTTCTTGAGCCCTTGAAACTGCACATTTAGCACATCCTCTTAGTGAAATACAACTCATGAAAGGTCATCAGTTCATTAGTAGAGGCTCCTGGAACAGGGTTGGGGACCACTGCTTTGAAATGAGCCAACAGTAGCTGCATTTCAAATTGCACAAATTAAAGGTGCAAATTGAAAATACATTTAATGAAAACGCATCAATTTTGGGAAAACTCACAAATATTGCAAAAATGTTTTTATGCTCACATGTGGTGGTTTTTCAGGCAATTCGAAAAAATTTTAATTTAGCAAAAACTTTCATTTCTGAAGTATCTCTCCATGCCGCTTCTGGAAAGATAGACGCATACGCCTCCTTTTGTATAAATATATCTAAAATCTGTCAAATCTTACCAAAATCCATTGCCATGACTTATTTCAAGAGGCAAAGGTTACGTTATATTCACATAACATTGGTTACTATCAGGTGTGTCGGGAGCCATATTTAAAACAGCTGGAGCATCTGTGGAGCAGGAGTGCCAAAAGCACGGTGAGAAGCATACCCTGTTAACTATAAATTACATGAACAGGAGATGTTCTGAACATCTGGCTGTAGACAACATGAAAAGGACTGGTAAACAAATTTCTTTCTTTAAACAAACTCTGTCCTGAAGGTCCCTTGCAGAAAGACATCGCAGCCGTGACCAGCGGTGGAAACCTGCATTGTGACTTCATTATTCACATGGTCGGGCCACACTCGGCAGCAGAGGTGAGATCCCGGGTGGAGAAGGTTCTGGAGCGCTGCGAGGAGAAGCAGATCACCACGGTCTCCTTCCCTGCCGTGGGCACCGGTAT
Source organism: Enteromius trimaculatus (assembly GCA_032361065.1). Lineage (NCBI taxonomy): Eukaryota > Metazoa > Chordata > Actinopteri > Cypriniformes > Cyprinidae > Enteromius > Enteromius trimaculatus. The sequence goes on along the minus strand of JAUMHP010000197.1, from coordinate 202,703 downwards.
GGTTTATGATGGTCTTAAAGCCATGTGTTGATCATCACGTGTGGTTGTGTCTCACTCCGTCTGACGACTCTTGTAAAAGGAGGCGGAGGAGTTAAAGGTGAGGACGCTATCGGTGCGATGCTGCAGGGATTTGAAGATCACCTGACTCAAAACATCTTGACTGTGATCAAGCTCATCTACATTGTGACTGACCAGGACACCGTCCTGCAAGACTTTCAGACAGGTCTCAAAACATGGATTGCAAATACACAGGTAGAGAACCTTAACCCAGGTCATGAAGACTTGAAAAAATTTCTGACACAATGTAAATTCATGTGCACCATAACACTGAATTCACATCAATGCACTACTAGGATAGTGAAGATGATGATGAGTGGGAGGACTACAGCTCAACAGAAGAGAGCTCCTCGTCTGACCAAGGAGCCAACTGTAATACAGTATTTAATGACCTTTTCAAAATATACTGTTATAGGTGTTCCAAATTTGCTTATATATTTACATTTCACCAGCAAACCCAGTGGAGGTGATGATGGGCCCGATTAAAGTCAAGGTGTTCAGCGGAGACATCACCAAAGACACTGCCGAGGCTATTGTAAACAGCACGACTACAAGCCTTGATTTGAACACAGGTGAGTTCGGTTTTAATATCCCTCTGAGTCTCTCTGATGAAAAGTTATTTTCCAGACATTTTCCTAAGCCTAACGTGACACAGGAAGAGGAGTGGCTGAATAACTAACTGGATATTGTGCTCAGATCTAGTGCATGTCCTTATGTGCAGGTGTATCTGGAGCCATTCTCAAAGCATCAGGACAAACGGTGGTGAACGAGTGCAAGTCAAAAGGTACAACTTTCAGGTTCAGTCAGTTGTCAAAGATATAGGCATTTCTGATGAACTTCTAAAATGGGGTCCAATCCTGGTCCTGGAGGGACATGTCCTGCAGAGTTTAGCTCCAACTAAATAGCTCAAATCCCAAATAGCTGTGTGGAATATTCTATTAACTCTTTCAGGAATATTTAGCTGGCACTGAAGATAAATTCTGCAGGACAGTGAGCCTCCAGGAGCAGAACTGGACTCTCCTGCTTTACCAGAATAATTGCTCATTCATTCTCTCCTGGTTAAAGCGCCTCAACCCTCCGACGGCATGATCCTGACCAGTGCTGGAAATCTTTCAAATATCAACCACATCATTCATATGGTTGGGCAGACCAGTGAGAAAGGCATCAGCAGCTCCATGTACAAAGTTCTGAGGATGTGCGAAGACAATAAGATTCAGTCGGTTTCATTCCCAGCTCTTGGAACAGGTAAGGTCTTCAGAAACACAGATGAGCAAAGCCAAGCAAAGATATCTGGATGATCCTAAAATGTTTCATGCTCTTCAGGAGCAGGAAACTTGGCTGCATCAGGAGTTGCCAACGCAATGACAGAAGCTCTGACAAACTTTATAAAGGACTTACCAAAACATCTGAAGCGTGTCCACATCGTCATCTTCCAAGCGAAACTACTGCCGGACTTTCAGGAAGCGGTCAAGAAGTGCAAGAAGATTTCTCGCAATGCTTCCGGTATGTTTCAGTGCATGAACGTACAGTGTGAAGAATGAGTTGGAACTAACCTGGTTGTTTTAACTTGTGTTTCCTGAACAGCGCGTCAAGTCAAGCCCCTCCAGCAACCGGTCATACCTGTGCAGGCGCAGCGACCGGCTGTTTGTCTAGCCAAAGAAACGGCGGCTGTTTCGTTCCCAGTCTTGGCCGTCGATGTTTACGGGACGTCCTCTACAAACCTCGCCAAGGTCAAGAAACACCTGGACGAGCTGGTCAAGGAGGAGTGTGTCAGTAAAGAGGTCCAGTCGAGTCACATCACGGACCTTCCTGAAACGGACAAGGCGGCCATCGTGACCCTCAGCCGAGCCAATCAAATCAGTGTTCTGGTGACCAGCTCAGATAAGTTAACGTTATCAGGGAAAAGAGACGACGTCTTGGATGCTGTGCTGAAGATAAATGGATTCATCCAAGAAGTGCGAGAGCGAGAGCTGCGGGAAGGTGAGGTGAAGCGTCTGAGAAAGACGCTGTGCTGGGAGGTGGCCAGAGGAGACAGCTGGGAGTCGCTGGAGCCCGGCATCAGCTACGACATCGAGCTGGCCTTCCACCGCAAGCAGAAGAGCTTCCAGTACCAGGAGAACGGCCAGACCTTCACGGTGGACTTCAAGCTGATGGAGGTCGCAGACAGCAAGCGGAAGTCCGGCAAGATCAAGAGGACTCTGCTGGGAGATTCTGACACGGGTATGAGTCGGCACTGACCACAGTCTGAGGTGTCATCTAATGTGCTTTCTAGCTGTGTGTTATAAAGCAAGCCAGGTTTATTCATATAGCACATTTCATAAACAATGGTAATTCCAAATGCTTTACATAAAAGGACATAAAATAACCAAAAAAGTAATCATATTAAAATTAAAGACTTCAAATTTAAAATGAATTAAAACAGTTAAGAAGTGAAAATGATACAGGAAACACAGTTGGGATGCAGCTAAACAGAGGAGTTTTGAGTCTAGATTTATATATTGCTAATTTCTTCTGGAAGCTGTTTCCAACTGCAGGCGGCATAACAGACTCTCCTTGTTCTGAACGAACCCTTGGTATTACTGACTGACTCGATCCTAATGATCCGAGTCCTCACTTTGGTTTATATTCAGTGAGCACATCTTCAATATATTGGGGTTCTAGGCTATTTTATTAATAGTGGTGGCCAAAATCATTAGAACACCTGACAGATCTGAAAATATTGACCTTTTTTGCCTCTAAAACATTAATTTCCTAATGCTCATGAAACATGCAGATGGTTGCTCGGAGCACAGCAGATACCAGATGAAGCGAGTCGTACTGTTTTTATGCACTTTTAACGTATTCGTGGTGTCCACAAAAGCTGTTGTAGTGTCCCAGTCTGTGAAGAGCTCTATGGGATAGTTTAGAGCAGAGCTTGTTTGGGCTGCGTGCTGTTATCAGTGTCCTTGAGGGATTCTTCAACCACTTGTTTTTGTTTTAAGTTTTAAGGAGTTCTCTGACTGCTCTTTCCGTAAATATCATTCTTCCCCACATGGATGATTCGATTTGCAGTCTTGTGCTCGACCGTGAGCAGTGATGTTAGCTGCTGGCTGATACGATCCGTTTAGAGATTCCTCACGCACGTTCACGAATGCTTCAGATCTGACCTCGAGGAGTACGGGGGGTAGAATACACCTCAATGATGTCGGAAGTGTTCAGTGTCAGTGAGGTGTCTGTAGATATATGATGATATATGATTCTTTCTGTAACTTTGCTTGTTTGTTTCTCAGCAATCATTCATCCTCCTCCAACATGGACCAAAATGGATGGACGGGATTTAGAAATATTCACATTACAATCAGATTCGGTGGAATACAAGAACATAGAGAAGGCCTTTCTGAAATCCAGCGTACACCCTGATGTGAAGCCCGTGCAGGTTCAGCAGGTAAAATAACTTAGACACGAGCGGATATCAGACATCAGAACACTAGCGTCAGTACTTGAAGTCAAGGGCAATCACAACTCATTCTACTTTACCAATGTGACTTGTTTCAGAATATGGAAATTAATAAACAGTAAACTATAGCAAAAACACGAGTTCATTTATCAGGGAACGTAGAAATTGATTAAACAATGTATAGCTTCAGTGCAGTGTTTGGATAAAAGCATCTGCCAAATGCTTAATAAGCAGAATATTCAATGAGAAAAAGAGGAACTTGGCTTTCTCCTTGATGCATTCATTGAATGGATTTAAATAAGAGGGACTAATGATGCCAGCGTAAGAAGAAGGACAAGCAAGAGTTTTAAAATAAATGTGAACTAACTGATGAAAATCATGAGATGACACTGATTTCATGTCGATTTTGCATTATTCTGTGTTGACTTCAGACTTGTGTTTAACGCCTGATTCCAGATCGACAGGATTCAGAGTCAGTCGCAGTGGCAGAGATACTCTGTGCAGAAACAGGCCGTGGATAAGAAATACCCCAAACAGAGAAACGAGCGCCTGCTTTATCACGGCACCACCAAAGAGATATGCCAGAAAATCAACAAGAACGGCTTCAACCGCAGCTTCTGTGGCAGAAACGGTAGGCCTCAGCTCTTCATTTGCACATGATCTGACCCGTAACCGTTTCTCACAGCTTCACGATACTGACCCGTCACATGCTCTGTTTTGAAGCGGTCTATCACGGAGAAGGCACCTACTTTGCTAGAGACGCCTGGTACTCCTGTCAGGACAAGTATTCCAACCCAGATGACAAAGATCTGAAGTACATCTACCGAGCGCGAGTGGTGACGGGCTCGCTGTGTAAGAGCAGAGAAGGAATGAAGGAGCCAGATCCGATCAACCCTGCCGACCCGAGGGCCGGACTGCACGACTGCGCCGTGGACGACCCAAACAAACCCTTCATCTTCGTAGTGTTCTGTGACGCAGGAGCCTATCCAGAATACCTCATCACCTTCAAATCCAAAGCCCTCCAGAACCCATAGTCCTCCAGCAAACTCTCAAACACACACCAGCCCTGAAAACTGCTGACAGAGAGATGTGACAAATACACGAACCGATGCGTTCACACTCACAGCGGTGGATGTGACTGGAACCAGAGTATTTCCAGCAGCTAAAAATGGTTTAAGTCAGTTATTTCAGTCTTCTGTCATTATAAAATAAATTTTAATAATCCAGTGACATATTTGAATGAAATCTGGAGTGACATGAAGAAACAGAAACTCAGACTCAATCCAGAAGAACTGTGTCTCTAAGACGCTTCAAGAAAGCTCCTGAGAAACTGCTCCAGAGCACCGAGGACAAAAGCTGCTTTAAACACAAAGATACTCACAACTAATGTAGATTTAATTTACTATTTATGGCATTATTTTGGCAGCATCCTCATTTTACACAAGTGCAGGAATCTTTCTTGAAGCCGAGACGGAGACAGTTCTTCTGGATTGAGTCTGTCTCTGTTTGTTCTGCTGCAAATACTAGTTTTATAATAATTCAAATAAAATCACTGCCAAAAATCACTTTAATACATGATAACATATCTGCTTCCAAATAAGGAAAATTCAAAGACATTTAAAGGGACGCCCCCTCCAAAAAATGCATCGTTTCCTCATCCTCATGTGATAAGAGTTGCGAGTTGACAACTAGTGTTTTTTTCTTTCTATACTACAGAAGTTTAATCAACAGCATTCTTCAAAATATCTCATTTTAAAGAAACTCACACAGGTTTGCAACAACTTGAGTTGAGTAAATGACATTCATGTGAACCGTCTCTTTAATGTGAACCGAGCTGTGTTTTTGATACACAAATGTTTGCTTCTATCTGAATCTTTACAGTGCTAATAAACATTTGTACTCTGCCTCGTCTCATCTCTGTGAAGCAGAACTCTTAACACTTAAAGAACTGGACAAATCATACAGTAAAAGAATGAGAACCCAAAATATGTTTACCTTTAATATGAATTACAAAACATGATCACAGCGAGTACAACAGGAGGAATTTCTGCAAACGATTGTCACATGATTCATAAATTTGTACACATTAATGAAACACACAGACAGTTCCAGAAACAAGCATAAAATCAAAAGAGAAGAATGACTGCAGTCAAAGCGTTTCATTGAAAAACATCTTTTATTCTATCGTTTAAGGATCAAGTAGCATCTGTGCTCAAACTAGTAGAAAGACATTCTATTGCCGAGGAGGTTTATGACGCAGAGGGGTTAAAACCACCGTCACGCCACAAACCGTCAGATAAATTCACATCAGACCGCTATCTCAGCGGCGGTTACTGTGTTAATCAATCCTGCCGATGGAGTCGTCCTGGTTAAAGCAGTTAGATTGACCCATGCGGGGTGGAGCCGGAGGAAGGGGAACGAGATCACAGCCCTAAATCATAACCCACCGCTAAGACTCGCCGCTAACAGGCTACATCTGCTGCGTGGAGTTGCCGTTCCAGGTGTTGTTGTCGTCCTCGTTGTCTTCTTGAGTCCGTAGCCGGTATATTTTACCATCTTTCTTGAAGTCCTCAGGCCTCTTCTCAAGAACCCTCTTACGAACCGCATCTCTGGAGCCGAAAACAAAACAAGCAGAAATTCATCTGTATCTCGCGGACGCAAAATAGTCAGCGTCTATGAATACTGAGTATGTGAGCTCACAGCGAGTCAGAATGTGTACAAAGGGTTAAAGTTCCCTAGATCTTCTGATGTATACAGCCAAATATATATATATATATATAGAAGTTGATGTATCCATGTGACCTTCGTGTGACAGCAGATGAAAAAAAACCCTTTAATATTAAAGATAAACTCTCATGACAACACAAGAAAAACGTTTTTTTTTCCCGACTTCACAACAAAGCATAACTACCCGTATTTTATTATAGCCCCGCCCACTGATTCTCCATCGCTGCCTGTTACGCCCCACCCACCGCTTCTACACCACCTTCCTTCTGATCCCAGAGTTAGGAAAGAGTGGATGAACTTTATGGTCCAGACTGCATTATGAAGAACTCTGTGGACTCGTTCACAAACAAGCACTAAAAGATGAACTCTCACAGCAGTGGAAGTCTATCCTCCAGATCTATTCAAACACAGGACTCTGAAGAGCGGTTAAAGCAGGACAGAAACTACTTCTAAATTGTTTTCTGAGGTATAAATCTTAATAACAATGTAAGTGGAGCTCAGAGAAGAGCCCTTTCATGAGGTCAGACCGGTCAGACACGCACCTCTTTGGCTCTGCGGCGGCCCCGGGGCCGTGTGTGTTCTGGGGGGCCGGTGGAGGAGCAGCAGGAGCGCTGCCGAACAGGAAGCCGCTGATGAACCTCCAGACGGACAGCAGTGGGTACAGCAGTGACCCCAGCACTGCCCAGACGCCTCCGGACGCTGACGAGCGCACCACAGTACTGCTGGACTGCTGCAGGGCCAATCACAGCACAGCATTCATGTCACATGACCACATCTCCAGCCCGAGACGCAGCTCAGAGACAAGCTTCTCAAACATTACGCTTTAACATGCAAATGAGGCAGTGTTTAATTGAATATTCATGTATTGAGAACACAAACCTGAACTTTGAATGAAGCCAGGATCAAACGACGACAAATTCATGCAAGAATTATTAGAGATACAGAATTTTACAGGTTTGTTTTGGGCACAGTTCTGTGATCAGGAATACATCTCCAACCGAATACACCGCAGAAGTCAGATAATGCATGTCGTTCCAGGGTTGTAGTTCCCTGACGTTAAACCACGTTTATAATGGTCTGCGATCCTGAACGTAGGTTTGTGTAGCTCGTCAGTGAACTACGGCTCTGTGTAGTGACTGCTGCTCGATCTGGAGCTGCTTCTGTGTCCTGTCGAGTCATTTATAATGTGTATTTGAAAAAGCAACAAGAACATTCAGTTGAGCTAGTGCTCTGGAGATAGCCTGGGCTTCTTCTGCGGGTGTATGAGGAGATTCTCTGAGGTTTACTGCTGATCACAGAAGAGTGCTTCACTCACCAGATACAGACTAACAGTGATCGAGATCATCTGTTTATCACTGCATACATCAGTGGTGTCAAAACAAAATCCACATTTTAGAGAAAACATGACTGTTGTTTACGCTGACTGTGTGTGTGTGTGTGTGTCTCACGGGGAGCAGCACGATGGAGGCGCTGGGGGTCAGCTCCAGCTCCAGCAGTGATCTCTGTAGGTCTTCGCCGGTAAACTCTCTCCGGGGGAACATGGTGGCCAGAGAGAACTGACCGTATCTGCTGCCCACCTCCTGCAGGAGGACACGCGTCACTTCTGACACCACCATCATGAAGTCATTAAAGAGCGGTATGACATGCTCTGACCTGAGCAGCGAAGCGCCGGGCCTCCAGCAGACGCGTCTCTGACGGGAACTGGTTAGTGAAGGACGAGCCGTCCGGCAGACGGAACTGAATCCTGGCAAACGCACTGAGACCAGCAGAAGAAGACATGGTCAGGACTAAAGATCACCATTTTTTTTTTGTTTAACCAAAGAGTCCAGGACATCTATCAGGGAAGTTAAAATGATCAGTCATACTAAAAGCAACTTTCTTAACCGGGCTTTTAGAAAATGAAGGTTTGAAGCCTCAGTGTGTACAGAGCAGTCTTCAGAGAGGAGTGTACTCTGACCTCTTCTCTCTCTGAGCGGCCTCTCTCCGGGACTCTTGTTCGGCGGCTCTGGCCTGGATAGCAGCGACCCGAGCCGCTTCGACCTCCGCCTGGCTCTGAGCGTATCGAGCCGCTCGGTCTGCACGGTCCTGCACAAACCACAGCATTACAGACCTGACCGCATCAGCGGTCTCACCATACTACCGCGCTCACACGCCGATCTGAAACAACAGCTCTTTCAGGCTGCAGTTTTTAATATATTTGCTTTGGCACAGTATCTGTGAAGCGAACTCAAATTCATCAAGTCTGTTTTCTCTCCGTGGTTTATTACTCGTGATGTGAGCTTCGTGTATGTTTCACAGCAGATGATGTGTTTAGGCTTAGAGTCATCAGAATAAAAGATTAAAAGTGCAGTAACATTATTAAATGTAGTACGGAGGGATCCCTGGTTTTGAGTTGGGTTTGAAGTTTTAATTAACAGGACACGTTAAATAACGCAGCAAACACCAGCACTCTGACGAGCACCAATATTAGTAAAACTCTCTGTGTGATTCATCTTAATACTCTCCGGCCTCAGACCTTCTGCTGCCATCATGAAGAGCGCTGAAGAGCTGTTGAAATGGCTGAAAAACTTAAAATGTGAGTTTTGTACTAAAATGTGATCAATATTCAAATTATATTAAAAGTATTTCTTTAGAGGGAGAAAAAGCTTTTGTCTTCTATCCTGGAGCCACAAGAGGGCGCTTCCAGCTAAATATTTCTAATCAAGGTTTACCCAAAAGAAATAAAATTCAAGCATTACGATGGTCATGTGCTCGGCTGACGCTCAGCTGAAGGCTAGGTCTGAATGTGTTCGTGTGTGTGACTGTGGTACCAGAGCGATCTGCTGCTTGACCCGTTCTCTGGCCGCTCGCTCCTCGGCCTTCTCTCGGTTCCTCTCCTCCAGCAGACGCTTGGTTTTATCCTCCTCCTGCTTCTTCTTGAAGTCCAGCATCTCCTTGCCCATCTTACGCCTCTCCACCTCCTTCCTGAGCTCGTTCTGTTCGGGTCAGAGAATCATCACGTCACACAGGCTTAGCTTTCATCGTTTAACTCTGAGCGTTACGACATTACCTCTTCTTCTGCTTTCTTCTTCTGCTCACGTCTTTCCTCCAGCTTCTTTGTTATCCTACAAACAAATAGATGAAAAATTCAAACCTTGTTTTGATGCACGTTACACAGGAACACTAAAGATATTTCTGCTCTGTTCTCTGTGGGCTGTTTTATAATACTTCACACTCCCAGTGCAGATTATGAAGCACTTTTTCTCTTCTGCTCACCAAGCCTGCCCTTCTCTGATCCAGAATACAGCACTAATTAAAGAGCTGCTTTCCATCTGAAAATATAATAACCTCTCGTACTTCTGTGATGTTCAGCATCATTACTCCAGTCTTCAGAAATCACAATAATATAGATTTACTGCTCAACACACATTTCTGATTATTATCAATATTTGAAACAGTATAAAAAACAGTATTAAGTGATAAACTGGCATTTATATGAAATAAAAGCTTCGGGACATTATACACCGGAAGCTTAGCTCAGCACTATCTTTTTGAGGGAAAGAAATTATAGAAATGAATAATTTTATTTACAAAGGGATTGATCAAAAGGGATGATAAAGACATTTATAGAGTTCTATAAGTTCAGGATGTATATTTTAGAGGAATGCGTTCTTCTGAACTGTCTATTCATCAAAGAAACCTGAACAAATTCTACCCAGCTGTTTGATTGATTTCTGAAGATCATGTGACACTGAAGACTGGAGTAATGATGCTGAACCTTCAGCTCTGAAATCTAATCACAGAAATAAAAGTTTCAAATATATTCAAATAGAAAACAGTTATTTTAAATAGTAAAAATGCTTCTCCTGAACTGAAACCACTCTGTGAGAGATCTTCAAAAACCACACAAATATCACACAGCTTTAGACCGGCGGTGTGTTTCCTGTGTCCATCAGACCGTCTCTGCTGACCTCTCTACTTTAGTGTCCAGAGCCTCGTCCGGCAGGGCCGCGTCTTCTGCTGGAGTCATGTGACCTGATGCTCCGTCTTCCTCTGTCGACACAGACAGGGATTCTGGGAAGAGAGGAGTCAGTCCAGCGCTCAAACTCAAGCATGTAAATCTCTGTGGTTTGCATGTTAACCTGAAACTAAATCAGCTGAGCACATCGAGACTGAAACCTCACGCTTCAGTGTTCTCTGACAGCACAGATGTGAGCGTCCTGCAGCCAATCAGAGCTCACCTTTAGATGCGGCGTCCTCCGAGGGAGGCATCTGATTGGTTCTCTCAGCGCTCAACTGCTGCGTGTGCATCTGGACACAAGAGCTCGTTAGTGTGTGTGTGTGTATGAATGTTTGTGATGAGTGTGTTGAGTTGTGTGTGTGAGAACTGGCCCTAACTAAGCCTGGTTCTCTCAAGGTTTTTTTCCCATCTCTCAAGGATGGGGTTTTGGTCTCTGCATTTGATAAATAAATAGTTTAATCTGGTCATTATACAGGGTGGGCCTTTATATGGATACACTTTAATAAAAGGGGAAATGTTGGTTTGTGGCACATTAGTATATGTGAGGGGGGACACTTTTCAAGATGGGTGGTGGCCATTTTATTATTTATTTATTAAGGTGTATCCATATAAATGGCCCACCCTGTACATTACCATCACTCTGTTCTTCTATCTGATAATGTTCAGTGCTTTGCTACAATCTGTATTGTTAAAAGAGCTATAGAAATAAAAAAAGATTGATTGATGTATGTGTGTGTGTTTGTGTGTGTTCACCTCTGAGACTCTGCTGATCCTGCGTTTGAGCTCATCCTCTGTCACGCTGCCGGCGATCACCTCCAGAGGAATACCGTTGTCTCCGATGAAGAAGCTGGATGGGATACACACCACCGGATCTGGACGAGCCCGGAGTTAAAGAGCCTGTCTGATCTACAGTAAACTCGTCTGCTGTGCTGTTAGCAGAATAAACCTGTACTGCTCGACTAGGACTGAAGAGAGTTAATGTGTAGTTTCTGTTATAATCCCAGTAAGTCTAGCGTGTAGTAACGCCCAGTCCTGATGAGAACACAGAGGATAGATATCCTCTACAGCGCTCTACTGTACAGTATTCTCTGCGGAATTCAGCCAATATTATCATTTATTTCAATTACTAATTTAAATTATAAATAGTACTTACAATTTATGTGTGTCTCCTACACCTTAAAATCGTCACAATTTGTTGTTTGTCTTTTTAGAACAGCAGCAAAGGATACAGATCTGAGAGAACTGGACACATGCTTCACTGGAGGAACAAGAGATGGACAAATCACCCAACGAGATCAACAAAATCACTGAGATCTGACACAGGATCGCTCGCGGCGTCTCACCTCTCAGCGTCCACTCGAATGGCCACACAACAGTTCTGAGCCACTTCACACACACTGTCCATCTCCCAACTGGACATCAGCTGAGAGGACTGATCATCACTTCCTGCAGAGAGAGAGGGAGCAAAGTGATCACACACACACACACACACACGAGTAAATAACACTCTCTCTCTCTCTCTCTCTCTCTCTCTCACACACACACACACACACGAGAGTAAATAACACGCATTCTCTCTCTCTCTCACACACACACAAGAGAAAATAACACACACACTCTCTCTCTCTCTCTCTCTCACACACACGAGATAGTAAATAACACCACTCTCTCTCTCTCTCTCTCTCTCTCTCTCTCACACACACACGAGAGTAAATAACACACTTACTATCTCTCTCTCACACACACACGAGAGAAAATGACACTCTCTCTCACACACACACACACACACACGAGAGTAAATAACACTCTCTCTCTCACACACACACACACACACGAGAGAGTAAATAACACTCTCTCTCTCTCACACACACACACGCAAGAGAGTAAATAACACTCTCTCACACACACACACAGAGGTTTGCTCTGCTGTCTTAGTGAGGACATTACATAGACTTCCATTGATGTTCTCTCAGGTGAATGATATTTTCTAA
>JAUMHP010000197.1:173350-185216 GCA_032361065.1 Enteromius trimaculatus | reverse complement strand
GACAGACGCCGAATTGCGCCGCCGGTGTGCGTACACCCATAGAAAACAATGTGTTCGAATTATAAACACATGGCGCGGCGCTGCGCTTCTCGTCCGGTGTGCGACCCCCTTAAGTGCAGTGTGTGTGGTCACTGCTGCAGTAAAGACTCTCTCTCCTCCAGAGTCGTCTGAAGACATCCCCTCGGTGCGTAAATCTCTGCAGCAGATCACGGCTCACGCCAGTAAACTGCTGCGACACCCCAGCCCTGACCTGAAGAAGCTGGAGGTGAGCCTCGCACTAACCTGGATGACCTCAGACTAAATACCAGGCCTGCTGCAGTCTGTTTAGTAATGTTTCATTCATTTGAATAAAGATAAATCTCTTGAATGAATGATTCAATGACAAACACATTTTTAACAGTCACTTGTTGCCGCCTAGTGATGAAAGGATGCAATTATTTCAAGCGCCTGAACTTTTATCCCTGTACGTCTGTAATGATATGAATGACCTAACCATAACCCAAGACAGGCATGATAGGGTGTTGTTGTTTGTGAAGCTGTTTCCTACTAACTGTGTGTGTGTGTTCAGGACGTCATCGCTCAGATGAGCGCAGTGGAGGCCGTCATCGCTCGTGCACGGTCGCTCAAGGCTAAGTTTGGCATCGCTGGAGGAGAGCGGGAGGAAGACGCTGATGAGCTGGAGAGGTGAAGCTACACCTGATCATCATCATCATAATCAGTCTCTATCAGCACATTTACAAAAATCACTGATTTGTGGGTTCACATTCTCCGTTAAAAGACCTTCAAAATAATGTCTGATTGGAATCGGACATAAACATAACTGAACCGAGCCTGTTTGAAATCAATAGAGTCTGTGAAGTCAGTTCTGCATCACATCTTTTCCTCCAGACGGCCTGTATTAAGACACAGAGCTAATCTAATGTTACCACAACAGTTCACTTTAGATACAAAGATTAGGTTTGCATGAAAACTGAAATATTGTTATTAGGTGTATATTTCTACCACACACACACACACACGCTTTGTGCGCTTCAGATGACGGTCAGTGTGAGAAGTGAGTGGAGAACAGTACTCCTCTCAGAAGATTTACGAATAAAGATCATTTTAGATGTTTCATTACTGTTTGGAGCTTTGGGAACGCTAGACAAGGGCTTAAGGAACTGATTTTTGTGAAAACCACAAATTCAGCTAAACATTTTTAAAGTTATTTTTGCCTGTGATCATTCACACCAGCAGAGAGCACATATTATCAGACATCATTCAGAAGGGACCTTTGTACCGTGTGAGATTAGTTTCTTAAAGGTACATGTTAATACCTGACGTTTTTTTCTGAGTGTTGGAAAATTCTTAAAAATTCATTAATATCATCAGTGTGATCATTTTTTTTAACCATTACCGATAAAATACCAAAAATATTATTTCTTGTTCTAAAAGTTCTATTATCAGTTCTGGGGGTGCTTCTCTTCTCTGTCTACATGGCATCACTAGGTTCTGTCATTCAGAAACATTTCACTGCTGTTCTGATGACGGTCCTAATGACCTGACGATAGCTGCTCATATCTCAGCGCGTCTAACACCTGCTGGATGAAGGACCATCACCTTCAGCTCAACCGAACTCATCCTGAGCAGAACTGCTTGTACTCTCAGCATCTCTTCATCACAGGTTCACCATACAGTTAAACTCATCAGATGACCTTCCCAGAGCACATTACTAAAGATGAGCTTCATACAACATCAGAAACATGTTTCTCCTCTCCTTGTTCAAGCTCTAGTTCTGTCCGGGCTGGACTACCGTAAGCTCTCTCAGCAGATCTTTACAGTGGATCCAGAACTTGGCTACAAGATGAATCTTTAATGAGCTGAAAAGAGCACGTCATCCTCTGTTTATTAGTTTGTACTGGTTCCCAACAGCTGCTCGCAGAAAATTCAAGGCATTGATGTTCTCCTACAAAACCAGCTCTGCTCCTCTTCACAGAAACCACTTCAGACTCTAGAAGCTTGTGTTCTGAAAGTTATTATTCATCCCAAAGAGAAACTAAATCAGTTTCACAGACTTTTCCATGAAACGTTCTTCTCCTGGAGGAACCAGCTGCCCTACTCAATCCCAGAGTCCTTAACCATCATCGTCTTCTTTTTATTTAAAACAAAATGCACCCTTGACCCTCTATAAATTGTGAAATAGCAAACAGGCTTGTGTGTATTGTGTAAGTAAAAGCATCTCCTAAATGACTGAAATGTAAGTGTAAAGTACTGTACGGCTCTAGTGAGTATGTTTCTGAATGGGTTTTCGGAGGTGAATTGACTGTGCTGTTGGTGATCGGTCAGTCGTTGTTCTTTGTTCTCTGAATGTTTAGCTGAGGTCTGCTGTCTGAGCTCAGAACGTGTTTTACAGCAGGAGACCTGAAACTAATGACTGCTCATTACTCATGTTCCAGACCTGAATCAATCTTTTATCTGTGGAACATAAAGAAGAGATGTTTGGTGATTTGGTGCTCCGCTGTTGTTTGTGTCCAGCAGGTTTAGACGGCAGTAAATGTGTGTTTGATAATGAAGACTGATGTGAGCTGCTGTCCTGAACCTGCCTTTAAAATGTGTTTACATGCGTTTGGAGCGGTGTGTGTGTGTGTGTGTCGGGCTGACAGGAGCAGGAAGGGCATGTCAGAGAGTCTCCTGCTCATCGTTAGTTCCCAGGGGCCGCTCAGGGGCCACAGCAGGTCGCTCAGGAGAGACACGCCAGCCTCATTAAGACCAGACCCCGAGCTGCCCGCAGGACCACAGACACTTCAGTGTGTGTGTGAGAGTGTGTGTGTGAGAGTGTGTGTGTGTGTGTGTGAGAGAGAGAGAATGTGTGTGAGAGAGTGTATATGTGTGTGTGTGTGTGTGTGTGAGAGAGTGTGAGAGAGTGTGTGAGAGAGTGTGTGTGTGTGAGAGAGAGAGAGATGGTGTTGAACACAGATACAGTATTTTTTCTGTTTATTACAGCTGGATTTCCATGAGATTTCTCAGAGTGATGAATATGAACATGATCTTCCCCTGAACTCTTCCTGTAACGCTGCTCTGTCTGTCTTCTGTCAGGTTCGTCAGCTGTTTGCTCGAGGAGCCCGAGGTTTCTGTGGTTGGAGCCGGACGAGGACCTGCTGGAAACGTCATTCACAAGCTGTTCGTCAGCTCTCAGAGGGTAAACACACACACACACACACACACACACTACTGATGAAGGATTGGTGTTTTATGTAGGTCAAGCGATTACATTTTTTAACCTAATTAGTTACGTGATGTGTTGATTAATTAATCTAATTAATTGCAAATTAATCGCACATCAACTTGTGCTGACAGATGTCTCCCAAAAGATCATTTAAAGTTATTATTGCGTTAAATGAGAAAAACATTGAATAGATTTTACAAAAAAATTTAGCTTTTAGAAAAAATATTGATTCAACATTTCATAAATAAGAGTATTAATATAATTGATAAATATTGAAATGTGATGTTATTTTAATAGCAAAATCTAAATATGAAACTAGTAGGTTACTGTTTTAATGAGTGAGTCACTGAATCATTTGTTCATCCGATTAATTCAAATGGCTGATTCACTCAGAAATGAAACACGTGTCTGTTTGTGAATGAGTCTTTGAATCATTGACTCAGTCGATTCGTTTAAATGACTGATTAACTCTGACTGTCAGTGAGAGCTAGAGACTCGCTCGATTCGCTCAAAGATTCATTCAGTCAGGAATCACCGATGTGTTGAACAGAGACTCAGTGGTTCTGCTGCAAAATAGATGAATTTGTGTCCAAAATGTAACACAATATGATGTTTCTTGAACTATACAACCTGAATTCTGGAAATGTTGAGATGTTATTTAGATTTAATAAAATTAAAATTAAAAGAACTTCAAATTTACATGAGCCAATATTTTATAGAACCTAATAACACAAGAAATGTTTTATGCACAAAATGAGCTGATTTCTGATCTGATATCTGATATCTGCACGGTGCAGCATGTATTTATAAGAGTCTGAAGATTCAGAGCAGGATGAAACTTCTGATATACTGAAACCGATCTGCATCAGTCTGTTAAAGCTGCCGCTGTCTGTGATCTAGCAGCAATATCATAACTATTGTGTGTAAACCTTTGGATTCTTAAAGAACACTTATTTTAAATGAGTAATTATATTAAAAGTAGTCTGTAATATTGAAATATATTTAAATTATTAGCATTGTGAATATTGAGCTGATAATGCTGATCATAATTGAACCGAGATTCACACCCTTACTTTTAAGATGTCAGTGCCAAGGTTATTTTAGTTAACGAAAAGACTAAAACTAGAATTGACATTAACTGAAATAAAAATTAAAAACGAGAGACGAAAAAAAACGAAAACTAACTGAAACTGTTTTGTGTTTATACAAAACTAACTTTAACTAACTAATATTATAGCAAAAATGTCCTTCGTTTTCGTCTTTGTATCAAGCCTTTTGGGTTTAATTAAAATCTATTTGCTTCCCGATGGCAGTTTTAAGCCAGGTGTTTGAACCGTATGGCACCATGTTGTCTGTGATGTCACGTGTCCACAGTCTGTCCGCGACGCCGCCGGCTAGCGTGATGGCTGCAGCGAAAGTTGGAAGAAAGTGGCAGAGTACTATTTGGGATTTCTTTGATTATGAGTCCTAGGACTGGGTATAACGATATATTACGCATATCTTGTCAGTAAAGCCAGTTCTTTAATCAAAATCTTCAAAAAAAAAAAAAAAAAATCTATAGAATTTTTGTACAAACCTCAGCAAGTCTCCGGTACTGCCGCGTGAACGCGAGCTCTTGTTTTCTCGGCGCGCACACAGCTCTCTCTGCGTCTGTTCTGTTCAGCGAGCGGCTGAGAGGAGCAGGACTTTAATTTAAAATAGATATGTTGCTTCTAACTCTATTTTACATGCAAATATAGCCAACATGACAGCATAGCCATTGTCTATATCTTATGTGCACTTGCCTTCATCAGACAACGGTTCGATTATACAGTACATCAGGATTTTAAACCAGATTAATCTATTCATATTTTAATGCAGTCACTATTTCATATTCATTCCATTTTTCTGATAACAGAAACCATTAAATATATTAGTGAAAATGGTTATATTATAGTTTTTATTGTACGATGCTTATTCTGGTGATTTTGATTCATGCACCTGACAAATATCCTAATGTACAAAAAAAAAACTAACACTGTAACCAATAAAAACTAAACTAAAACTAAGCAATTGTAAAATATAATAACTAGCAAATCTCCCTTAAAAACAAATTAAAAGTAACTGAATTTGAAAACAAAAAGTCAAAACAAAATAAAAACTAAAACTAATGAAAAATCCTTGGTCAGTGCTGACGCTCAGATATTCCATCTGTAAAGAAAAAGCACAGAAGCTCCAATCCTGGGGAAGATGTAGTGGCGCAGCAGGGGATTAATTGGGGAAATGTAGATCAAGAGTGGTTTTTTTGATCAGATCGTTGCTATCCATATTCTCTGTTCGACTGTGAATAAAATATTAGCTTATGTGATTTGAAAGTCTTTTAGTTTTAATTTTATAAAAAACACTGTTACTGGAGCGATGTTGCTATAATATAAATATAAAGACCGTTTTTGTCTCTCATCTTGAATTATGTCGTTGCATTAATGGCCGTTATCTCTTGAACATGTGATCTTTTCCAAAACGAATCGCACCATATTAACAGTGCAGTCATATATTCACTGATCACAGACAGGACGGTCGTGTTAATAACGCTTCATATCCGCGCATCATGACCGCTTTACCAGCAGGACGAGCCGAGGCTTTAAAAAATACATTTAAAATCTGCTGGAGCTGTTTTTGCTCTTTGTCATAATTAGCTAAATTAATGAAATGCAGCAGATGTCTTCGTTTCATTTGGAGTTTTAATGTGACACCGAGGTAATTAAACACGCCGGCGAGTGATTTGTTTAAAAAAAGATTTCCTCTGGAGTCTGACGGTTAAACGTGCGCTTGAACGACTTTCAGGAGTTAGTTAGGGTTTTAGTTAGTGGAACTAGTATCTGAACATCAGAATACCAGAGTGCTAACTAGTAGCTGGTTGATCTCTCGGAGAACTTCCCAGCTCACACGGATTCTTTTTACTGTAAAATCTGACCTGGAAGCTCAAGAGAAGGTCAGCAGGGCTTCGTTTTCTGCTAAATTTAATACATTCATTTTTTTCTTTTGATTTTGTGGTGAAACACTTTTTCATAAGACTGACCTGTGAACCTCATAGTCTGGTCTGAGTGTGTCTCCATCATTCCCAGGATGCACTTGTGCTCAATGGCCGCAGTGTAAATTGAAATCGTCAGTTATTTACAGTTAAACAGGCTCATAATGTGATATGAGTGATGAAAATATCTTCAGACGCTCCTGAACGACATCCACACTCAAGTGAGAACTGTTTGAAATAGAGTTTGTTTGCTGAAACTCTTCCTCAATTACCGTCTGTGCGTGCGTGTGTGTGTGCGCATGTGTGTGTTTGTGAGAGAGGACTAAATTATAGGCTGTGTGTTGCCAGGCTGCAAATAGAAAGGCAATAATTATCCCAAGCATCCCCATGTAAATCATGTGAAATCAGGGATTCAAATGAGGTGAGATTTCCTGGAAGAAAGGGAAGTGAGAGAGAGCCAGACTCACAGAGAGACTCACTGCGGCTGCTTCTGTTGCATGGGTTTGTGGGAATGTGCATGCATTGATCTCTCGCTCGTATTTGCTCTGATTGATCATGTATTGGATGTTTTCTGATCAAGTGGTGCCGTGACCCGGACACATCCAAAGCGTGACCACAGATTTGTGAAATAATCATTTCTGCTTTTTTAAGATTGCTTTTTAGGAGTAATCTTCAGAACGAACATTATACTGAAGAATTCTTCTTTTACTCTTTCCTCTTTAGACACGAATCTCACACTTGGATTAAAAACCAAAACCCAAAGTGAAATATGCAGACGTTATAATTAGCTTCAATTCAAGCTTATAGAACCATTAGTGTTATTGTAGCATTTATTGTCATGATAATTAAGCACATTTCCTCTGACAATTTGTTGAAGGCAGTATTCATACTGTATTTAAATTCCAATCACACTTATTTCTATAGCGCTTGATCCAGAACAGAGCTGTCTCACAGACATAAACAGAACAGTAACTTCATCAGAGATAAACGTGTTCAGATTGTTTTTTTCAGAGCTGAATCAGTGATGATTCTCTTCAGCTCATCTTTAAACATTATGAGAAGATGTGCTTGATTGTCTTTCAATATTGCTGGACTCTCAATGGTTTTATAACCAGGCTTGAGTTTGTTAGTGGACTCCTCGACCTGACGCATGAACGTTTACAGATGCTCTAATTTATTTGGCTGTATTTGGTTGTTTTTCTTCATTTTTTGTTTTTGTTTGTTCTCTCCTAACACCGCTTGTCTGTCGCTCTCGTCAAGTTGGCCGACTCCAGCGACGAGGTAAACCCAGCACCCTGACACCTGTATGATGGATCAGAATCTGATTGTTGTGTGTAGAGTCTCTAATGCTGTTTCTGGTGGTTGTTGTGCGGCAGGGCTTCCTGATGGATGTGGAGGTTGGTTCAGTAGAGATAGACGCTGATGTAGTTCAGTCTGGTGTTTGTGTTCTGGGTTCAGAACCAGCTCGCAGTCTTCATTATCACCCAAAATTACTTCAGCAGTCTGTTTATATTAGGAAAGAATGATGAATATGGAAACAATCATTGGACTCTGGACTCGGTGACCAGCAGAATAAGTGTTCTGTTCTCACGGATCATGTTTAAAATTCCAGCTTGTTTTTGTCTGTTAACTGATAATTATCACAGAGATGTTATTTCAGATTTAGTCCTGCATTTTAATACATTACATTTATATTTAGTCATTTGGCAGATGCTTTAATCCAAAGTGATTTACAAATCAAGACAATGAAGGAGTCAAAACCAACACAAGAGCCATGATAAACCCGAGCTAGAACAAGCCTGAGTCAGGGGAAGCAGTCACATTCATTTATTCACTTCCCAGAAGCAGAGCACCAATGAGAAGAGTCCGTTCTACACTGAAAGAGAGCGAGGGAAGATGTTTGACGGATCCAGTGATCCTAACCAACTCCAGTTTCAGAACTCTGTTTGAGTTTAAGACAAGCTCTATACAAATAATATGCATTGTTTTTTTATTATTATTATGTGGCGATTCAGTATTGAAACTTTATTAATAATATAATGACCTTGAGTGTAAATAATATAGTAATATATTCTCTCTGTGTCTCTGGAGCAGCTATATTTATATCAATAAACATATATACTTTGTGTGAGTCAGAATTATACATTGTTCATCATGTTCCATGAAGATATTTCTTAAACGTCCTACTGTAAAAACTTTATTTCTGATTAATAATATGCATTGCTAAGAGCTTGACAGTGTGTTTGACAGTGAAGAGCAGTTTGACAGCGTTGAGCTCCGGGGTCACAGGTGAACTCAAGGGAAGCGCTTCTGTCCTCAGGAAGTGCTTTTCGGTGCTGATGGACGTCACAGGCGCTGCAGGCTGATCTGAATCCAGAACATGTTTTATCTCTCAGTCTCTGAGATCTGCACCGTCATGTGCTAATTTGCGAGCAGCTTTGCAATTAGTGGAATTTGTTCCTGTGTGGGAAAAAATAGATCCTGACGTGTGTTTGAGTCTCTCCGAGAGCGTTTGCTCAGAAGCTCCTGGTCTTCAGCTGGTCGGGTCTGATGTGTTGTGTTGGATGTGTTCAGGCCGCTCTGCTGGCTCCGATGGAGGACGAGGCGGGACGCTCCGGAGGGACGGACGACAGGAAAGCGGTTCCGGATTTCCCGCCCCCTGCTGGACGAGAGGTTCTGCTGCGCACCTGTGTTCCTCGGCCCGCGCCGTACTCTAAAGCCCTGCCGCAGAGACTCTTCTGTGTGCTGATGAGGGACGAGTTCAGACTCGCCGGGGCCTTCTCCTCCGACACATCCTTCTTCTGAACCCAGAAACAGACGGAGTCAGGCCCCTGCTGGACTCGGGCTCTTACAGAGCTAAAAACAACCCTCTAAAACACTCTTAACACGGCTTCATGCATTAATACAGTGTTTTCTAAAGACCAAACTCAGGTAGATGAGCCAATAATAAGATCTTTCGAATAGAATAGAATAATTCGAAGGAAAGCTCAATCACGATTAATCACGTTCAGAGTAGAAGTTGTGTACATACTGTAGAGTGTACTCTCAATATATAGAAATATAAGATGTTTGTATATATAAACACACACATATTAAAAAATACACTGTATGGAATTTATATTGTAAATATTTGCATATATCTAACATTTTGGATGAATAAAATACATGCATGTGTATTTATATCTTCATAATAAATATACACAGTACAAACACAGAATGTAAACGTATACTTATACAAACATTATTAATAAACTATATGCAGACAAGCAAACACTGTTTTAATGCAGGACTGTTTCCTGTGAGAGGACTGGACTGGACTCGTCTGCTTGTCTGTATATAGTAGGCTATGATTTATTAATAACAGAGTTTGGTCTTTTAAAAACACAGTTTTAATGTGTAAAGTGTTTTAGAATATCTGGCTTAAACGCTTGGCATGTAATCGTCGCTCGGAGGGTCTCATCAGCTCTAAAATGGTTTTATATCTGTTGTGTTTCACACATGCTAATAATATCCATTCCCTACTGTGTGCTTGATGAGAGCAGATCTAGATTGAGCTCGCAACGCTTTGCCTTAGGAAGCATCACACACACACACACACACACATCGTCATGTTATGGCTCTGTGTTGTTTCAGACATCATATCTCTCTGCTCTTCTCCACAGACGTGACGTTACTGTAGACGTCTGTCTGATGAAGTGCGGCTGTAATTTGTGTCGAACTGACCAGGATCTTAAATGTCAAACCAATGTAAGAATTTCCAGTTCAGACTTGATGAAAATAAAACGTCTGATCATAATGAGGCTCTCCAGCCAAACTTGTTATTGTCGTTGTTCTCGTTTCATGATCATTGCCTCATTAGTGCTTTGTGCCGCTCGCGGTGCTTTAATTGCTTTAAAGGCTTTAAACGACACTGACGTTAATTCACGGGACGTTAGTTCGAGAAACTTCTTCTCCAGCTCAGACCAGCGCTTCAGATTCAGCCGATAAACTCTAATCAATCTTGAACATTTTCAGGAGATGTGCGTTTCAAAATAAAGTGATTTATGTTAAATTGCATATAAACTAACGTGATGCGCAGCTGTTTGTCAGACAGCTCAGATTTCAGTTGGAGGAAGAAACTGATGAATAAATAATGATGAGTTTTAAATAATCATAAGATTTTCTAATAGTTGTATCTCAGGGTTTTTATTCTCTATTCAGTGTTCAGATGATGTATAAACAGAATTGATCCTCACAAATCTAGATTGGATTCATTGGTTGATGTTGAAACTGTATGATCCATATGCATGTGAATTTCTGTGGGACTCGAGCCCATGACCCTGTCGCTGTCTGAGCCGCAGGAAAACTTTCTTTGCAGCTCATCTTCAGCGCTTCGGCTCGTCTCGCAGCGTCTCCATCAACAGGGATACGGTGAACGCTGCTGTTGCCACGGCGACGCCCTGCACTTCCTCTCTCTCTCCCGCTCTTCTCTCGCACGCCCCCGCTCTCTTCGGGACGACGGACAGATTTTCACACACATGTCTGTGGAGGATGCGGGCCTTGTTATTTTCAATTCCCTTTTCGAGGGCCAAACCTTGTCCAAAATCAAACGCGCGGAAAACACAGAGTTGACACGCTGCGTGTAAAACGAGGCGGCGACGACAACAAAAGGCGGTTCAGAACTTCAGCTTTTGTTCCAGTTTGAAAGCCTCGCCAAACAAGCCCGAGATGCTACAATAACTTCAGAGCGGAGAGAAGAAATATTTGCAAACCCATTTTTTACAAAGTTTCTGCTCTACTTTCCTCAAAGTGTGTTTGCACGTTACCACAGACGCTAGCTGAAGCCGAGACACTGCAGGATTTCCGCTGTCCTCAACCAGAGATGTGAATCAGTCATGGTGACTTCCTGATCAGTGCCCTGATGAGATACAGCTGATCATCGCTCAGTGTGTTTGCTGCTACAGCCCGCTTTTACTGACCGACCGATAAAACCGCGACATAAAATCAATGCAACATGGCGCCAAGATAAGAAACTGCTTACATCAAGTTCCACTTTTTTTCAGTACACATAAAAACTACAACTGCTAACCTAACCCTAACTCCTAACCCTAAAGAGTGATTCCTCGGCCTGGAGAGGCACAATTAAGGCAAAAATTTACAATAATTATTTCTTACTTTACTATGATACTTTATTTGAGTAATTAATTTAAAGTTAGCAATAGACTATATATGATATATGCATTTTTGGTAAATGACATTCACAAAAAAACAGCAGAATACTATAATAACCTATATATATATATAAATGCAAACAAACATACAAAAAGTCCTCAAACATTAATAAAAAATAAATAAACTCAGTTAAACAATGCATTAAACAAAGGTCAAAAACAATTAAAAAAAAAATTAAAATAAAAAAACAGGTCAAAAACAATAGAAAAGATGCACATGAAACAAACAGTACTGTATGTTTTAATGCAAGTCTAAATTATTCAGCTAACAGCCAACAGAAAGTGAATAATCAACTGTAAAATAAAACACTTACAGGCTTCACTGTAAGAATTATCAATCGATCAATCTCTTTTATTTCTATGTCTCTTTTAACAATACAGATTGTAGCAAAGCACTGAACATTATCAAATAGAACAACAGAGTGATGGTAATGTATAATG
>JAUMHP010000197.1:130607-149030 GCA_032361065.1 Enteromius trimaculatus | reverse complement strand
TTTGTCCAGTATAAAAACCATTACGCCTATGGAGAGTCCTCATAAATCACAAAAACCAACATGTGTGTGTGTGTGTTATCAGTTCTGTGCTTCACTCGTCTTTACCAGCTCAACATAACACCTTTGAAGAATGAGTATTTTCTAATACAAATATCTAAACATTGTTGAATCAAGATCCGTTTACTCAACAAATAAAATTACTTCAAATATGGTGTCCTTTATATATATATATATGTATATCTAAATGTTGATAGTTTTTGCTTTAAATTATCAAAAATCTGAATTTTACTTGAAAAATAAATGGATCTTGCAACGTTTCTGAACGATCTGATGATTCAGAGTCCAGTATTTTATTGTTTTATTCTTGGTTATGCATGATATTACATTAAAATGTTTTACGTTTGATTTTAAGTTAAGTGGCAACTGGAATATTTTAGTTGACTAAACTTATATTTTTAGTTTTTTTTTATGCAGTAAAAATGATTTTAAGTATATTTATAGCATTTAATGAACAATATACAAATATTTCTGTATTCTAAAACAATTTTGCTAGCGTTCACCATTCGAGTTATTAAAATACTGTTTCTGAACGTTCATCCGAAGGAAGATTATTGTTGACTGGACTCTTTTGAAACAAGTAACATTTAAAAACATTAGTTGAATGTATAACTAATCTTGTTTGCTGTTTGAAATAAGATTATTTTGCATGTTCTACAATTTTTTTGTTAAACAAAAAGTATTTTTTCTTCAATCCTTAAATTAATCCTTTTTGATTTAAGAATTTTTGGATATTTTGGCTGGAAAAAATCCAGTCTTGAAAAGCATTTTTTGCAGTGCGAGATTTAATATCTCAAGTCATCTCCGGTAAAATAAATGCATCTTGACTAGAGATTTTTTAGATTTTTTATGTTAAAAAAAAGACTATAGCGCATTTTTTATTTCTTTTCATTACTTCCATTAGTGTGATGATAAATTCTTTGTTTTTAAGGATGGTTTATTATCTGATAATTGTCTTATTGAACACATTTGGGCCTTGTTTATGGCTTTATCTGCTTTCTAAAGTGAAACAAATGAAAGCAAAAGAACAAGACAAAAAATAAATAAAACTCTTTACGGTGATGCCACAGAAGACCCTTTCAGTCAAAGAAGCATCTCTTTCTTACCTTTTTATAATCTAAAGAACTTTCCTTCTCTACAAGGAAGCTTTAGTGAAGCAGAAAGGCTCTTCAGATGTTAAAGCTTCTTAATGGAGCGACAAAGAGCTTCTTCTACGCTTCTATGTTTCTGAAGAGCGTAAAGAAACGCTTTCCTATAAAGACCTTGCAGCTGAACGCGGTGGATGTTGAAGACCCCGTCAGAGGTGATGAACTTCCCTGGACTGTAGTTCTGAGCTGAATCAGTCACGCGTCTGTAATCTGTGTGTGATGGCCTCAGTAGATAGTCCCCGCTCTCGCTCAGTCTCAGGTTCAGCGTGATGAAGACAAACCCAGCCGTGCGCTCAAATGAATATGAATGACGCAGGTAAAATATGGCTGCAGGGGCAGATTCCTGACGGGATGAATAATACAGAGAAAAGTCATCGAGGGGAACTAGATTGCTCCATTATGAAGCGCCCTCACAATCTCTGCCGGTCTCCTTCAGGTCCTGCCGATCAATGAGGAGATAACTGAGCTGTCTGGAGGAGATCGTCAGAGGAATAACAGTCCTTCTGTGTTCTTCTGCTGCGCTTCAACAGCTCTGTAGGAGATGACACGAGGAGAAGGTCCTCTCTGACACACAATCATTCACAGCGTGTTCAATAAAGAAAGTTAGTCCCCTTTTAAAACACAGGTGCAGTGGATGCTTTATTATAAGAGTGAAGAAACACAACAATACACACCTTAACATTTTTTACGTTATATCAGTTTGTTTAGTGGAGAAAACGGTGAGAAGAAGTCAGAAGTCGTCATCTTGACAGAAACTTTGACAGAAAGGTATGCAAATGTAATGAATATCTGTCAGATGTTAAACAGAGTTAGGAACACAATTAGATCAAACTAATTTAGCTCAACCAGTTACCAAGCAATGCTTCGTCTTGTTTGTTCTGTGGTGGAAAATTAACAATTAAAGAACAAACAGGCTCTCAGATTTTACTGGTATGTGTGAAGAGTGCTTGGGTATCATTTGTTTTGCTCGTCTCTCTTATAGAAATGAACTGTGTGCATTACCTGGTGTTGGTTTGACTAATGGAAGGATTATTTTGGCTCATCTTTAAGGTGTTAACTGCACTCTTAAAACAAAACTTGCAAGACTTGCATTAAAACATTTGGGTTTATAATATATTTGTTTATGTGCTCATCACTATTGGGTTACATCAAAGTTTCAGCACACAGATCATGTGTGTGTTTCAGAAAGGCTCGTGTCTGCCACTGGCAAAAATCAACACTTTTCTCCTCAGCAGCCGATCCTCTGGAAATCCACCGAAGTGCCGTCTGAACTAAATATTCAAGTGAAGCTCTTATTTGATCTCGGTTATAAATTCAGCCACATTTTCCATTCCAAATTAAGAGCAGACCCACACACAAATAATCAGCAAATACACAAATCAATAGATATTTCGAGCACACACATCCGTATCCGTCGTGTGTGTGTGTGTGTCACTACTTTAGAGGGTATTTACATAATTTCATTCCTGTACTCCCCCGTAACCTGAGTGTGAGCCAGGATCCATTTGTTAAAAGCGCTGCCCACACATCACCCAGCAGAGCCGTATGCACCGGATCGTCACCGGCCTCCCACACAGCGTTATATAAAACCAACAGCGTCTCTTCACAGGAGCACCAACGTCAGCAAGTGACTTCTCAGAGGTATCAATCAATTCAGAGAGAAGCCGAGGCTGCAGGAGGTCAGAGGTCGTCTGGAAGAGCCGGGTC
Source organism: Enteromius trimaculatus (assembly GCA_032361065.1). Taxonomy (NCBI): domain Eukaryota; kingdom Metazoa; phylum Chordata; class Actinopteri; order Cypriniformes; family Cyprinidae; genus Enteromius; species Enteromius trimaculatus. Next base: position 146,118 of record JAUMHP010000197.1, on the reverse strand, counting down.
CGAACAGGGTCCACCTCTGAGAGTCTTTCCACAGATCAGAGCTGCTCACACACCTGTACACAGAGCCAGAAACACACACACACACACACACACAGGCCTGTTCATTCACATTCAGGAATCAGGTCGCATTTTCTCTATTTGCATCTATTGTATTTCAATCTTTGAAGAGTTATTTTTTCTTTACACACTTTATAGTTGTATTCCTCTATTTTCTAAAGGTTTGTTCATATTTCAATCACACGCTGATTTATACAACATTTCACTCCTAAAAATACAGGGAAATGTGTTTTTCCCCCTTTTGTCTGTTGACAGTATTTTCCGATTTATGGAATACAAATCCAAACAAATGTCTGGAAAAACAATTACAAAAAAATAAAAAAATTTCAACAAAATCAAAGAATTTCAAACCTTGTTTTAGATTTCTGTTCTGGATTATGCACATTTATGCATAGTTAATTAGACAATGCCTAATTACTCCATATGCATATTTATAGAGACAATTTTATTAAACGTGTAATACAAAAGTGTTTACAACTCATAATGCAATTAATCAGTGAGGTATGATGAAATATAAAAGTTTTGTTAACCTTTTCACCGCGGGTGTCTTGCCTTAAAAGTTAAAACACTGCTAATGTACCCTTAATTAGAAATATACATCACGGAGCATCATATATTAGGGTTATGATAAGCACAAGCGCATCAATCCGCCTCCTCCACTCGTGCGCCGCTCGCGCAGCTCCTGCTGCCTTTATAGAGCCCTTGTCTTCTGCACCCGCCTCTCAGGTCAGCTCTGTGACGCGATTGGCTCTCTTACGGAAACAGAGCGCTGTGATTGGCTCAGACGCGCTGTCCATCGAGGCGTTCCGCGCCGCTCTCTCCAGCGGTGTCTCTCTCAGCACTAATGAGTCCACTTAAATGACAACAAACACTTCCAAAATACAAAGATTATCTTCCACAAACGACACACTGTAGCGGAACCGGTAAGCACATGTCAGTACTCGTTGTTTTTGCTGTCGTGTTGAGATTGTGACTAACTGCTTGATTAGCGCGTGTTTGCTAGCTGGATTAGCTGGTTAGTGAGTCCTGAGAGCTGGATTAAACATCTGAGGTGACTCTACTAGTGCTGTAGATAATCAGAAGAGCTCGGACTAGTTCGTGTTTAGCTGTCACTGTCTCTGTAATAAATCTCATTGAATCAGGCGACTGAACTCCTCAGACGAGGCCTGTGATTTTGCATGATTGACAGCTCACATGAATACGGTGACTTTGAATATTTAATGATCTGAGTTAATAGACTTTGAGATTACACATCGGCCTCGTAAACTGTAGCACAGCCCTGACAAACATGTCTGTTATTGTTGACTGTTAGCAGCAGAGCTAGCATGCTAGCTATCGTCAGAGGTGATGACAGCTGCTCACAATCATTTATCTGCACAGAGAGCTGTGAACGTGATTTCTGCTCATAAACCAGTGAGAATTATCAGTGTGTGTTAATGTATGTCATATTCAGTCACAGGGGCTCAGTGTACAGTATTAGAGACCAGTGCAGATCAGACATTCACTGATCACTGTGTAAAGCTGGATGTGTCTTCTGGCCCTCATCATGAGATTTAATGAACCGCATCTGCTTTTTGAAGCATTTCAGATAAAAACCTTACAACCCTGTCAAGACTGACATATGAAATAATAATCCAAAAAAATCTCTTTTTGAAATGTCAGGTAATTGAACCATTTGACGTAGTAGGAACTGCAGTAATATGTTGTTCTGTATTATATTTGACACATTAAGCTGTTACAGCTCGTATATTCTGATACAGTGAGAACATAGCTCTGTTTTATTCAGAGACTGCAGATTCTGATATTTATATTGTGATGTAATGTATGTCAGTGGGATCAGTGCAGCAATGAGATGATCTGAATACCAGCGGTCGCTCTGTATCTCCAGTAATGTGTCTCAGGCCTGATCTGTGACTAATAAAAACTGTGAGTGTGTTTAGTGAGTGGTTGTGTTCGGCCAAGTGAGAATTCATAAGGCTTTATCTGTCAAGTGCACTCAATAGTGGAGTAGCAATAGTGTACGTGGTGATTAGAATGCATCGGGACACACACCGCCTCTCAAACACAGCAGCTGATGTGTGTGTGTGTGTGTGTCGTGTTTATGTTGAGTAATTAGCACTTGTGGCAGCGGTCCGAGAGGAAAGAGTTTTCTGTGTGTGATATTGCTGCGGTGTCTTATAAGTGCTCTTATCAGCAGTGTGGTGCTCCTCTATGGCCTGTATCTGTCAGCGCTGGTATTAATAGTGTGCTGGTGATGTATGAGCTCTGCTGAACACATGTACAGTAGTTCAGGACGGACGCACCTGAGATCCAGCGCCCTTCATCACACGCCTCGCAGCGCTTTAATCAGCCGCTTAGTGTTCGCCTCAAAACACGCAGCAAACAGTCTTCCAGCCAGGTATCTGTCTTGATGTCTCTCAGATGAGTCGTGTTAAAACGCCATTAATCCTGATCCTTCATTCCAAATCCGTTAAAACAATTAGTGCATCAATTAGCTGTTCCAGTGTGTTTGTGCCGCACGGGGATATTATTTTTATGTTTGCGTACTAATGAAATGTTTCAGGTGCAGGTGACGTTCAAAGGGAGTGTGGGAATGAGATTACAGTCAGATTTTACACCACACAACATGCCCCGTTACGATGAAGGTGTTCAGCACTGATTCATTCCCATTTCTTACTGCTGCTAACAATCAACCGCTCAAGAATCACATCCAAAAGCACTTGTTTATATAATACTTATGTGTACTGTGCATATTTATTATCTATAAACACACACACGCATGCAAAATATTCAGATGTGTATATACATTTATATTCGTATATTTTATGATACAGGCCTAGGTTGTTAAAAATAACATGTTTTTCTTAAATATATACATGCATGTGCCTGTATTTATACATTTACATAATAAAAGTGTGTGTGTGTGTGTGTGTGTGAGAGCCGGGAGCACACAGAGCCGCACAATTAATCGATGGTATGTAATCCTTCAGAGTGCACTGATGTTACTCTGTGTGCTTGTGATGGGTTTTTCTTTCTGAAGGGTTTTCCATTGTTTTAATACCATTCATAATTTTATTTAAAGAATAAACCAGTCCGAGGTTTATTGGCGTTTGAGGTTTAGTACAGTTAGTGCTTTCAGCTTCTTCTGTTCGTGGGAAAGTGTGGCATGCAGTTGCTTCAAACAATGACATCCTTCAGTGTAAACTCTGATAATCATAATTAATATAATTGCAATTAAGCTTTCAATTAATTGACAGTTATGATTTTTTTTGTAGTCATGCAGCCCTAGCAACACAGATATATTTGTAGCAATTGTATTTGTAATGCATAGTATTGCACAATTATTTATTGTTTTTAATGCCAAAAATAATATTACGATTTAAACTAAGGATATTAAAAGTAAAGATCGTGTTCCATGAAGATATTTTGTAAATGTCCTGCCGTGGTTATATCAAAACATAATTTCTAGGCATTGCTAACTTCACTTTAAGGAGGTTTTCTCCCTCAGATTCGGATCTCAGACAGATATTGCTCTCAGGTCTATTTCTCAAATATTGACCCTTGTGACTGGTTTAGTAGTCCAAGGTCTCACACACATCAAAGATGTTATTGACAGATTACTCGATTATCAAAAGAATAGTTGTGGATCTAGTTTGAAGGTGTTTGCTAGGCGTCTTTAGTAGTTTTCTGGTCTGGGTCTGTGTGTGTTTCAGGGGTGATCTGTAGACAGAAGCAGTGTCGTGTAGAATCTGCTGCTTTGAAGCACGTTTAGCACGTTGTTCAATCGATTGAAGTGTACTGCGGCTTTGATCTCCTCCACCCTTGATTTACAGCGTGCTCTTTTATTGTGTTGTGTTAAGAGCTGCAGTCTGAGACATTAAGCCGTGTTCAGTAATGGCCTGACCCGAACCGAGCCGAGGGCCGTGAGTGTAACAGACGCAGTCTCCATTAGAGCTGTCATCTGGCACACGCTGCCTCTCTCCTGACGGTATCATCATGTGTCGGCCGCTGGAGTGACGCGTAAAAGCCCTCCGCCACCTCTTAGCATTTAATCCTCACTTTCCGTGCCTCTCTCTCCTGGCCTTTCACTATGGAGATGTTCCTGACAGAATCTACGTGTTAAAGGAATCGGATCGCTGCTTTTTCTGAACCTGTCCTCCATCATCCATTAGAGACATTGGTTTCCGTCTCTATACGAAGCGCCTGACACCAGGCATTTGTGGAGCTCTTCCTCTGCCGCGGCGGGTGGCTGTATCCATCCACCTCTGAGTGCAGGTTTAACGCCATTAGCGGCTCACCCATCAGTCTTTCTTGTCTTTTGAATGCTCGAGGTATCTGGAGCCATCCATCAATGCAGCGGGTCACCGAGTCAATTAAGTTTCCACAACATTACAGCTTCGCCGGAGTAGAGAGTCTAGCGCGGTTCTCCGGCTCGGTTCTCCAGCAAAGTCTGATATTCTGCTGAAAAGCCTGGTGTGTTCAGGTTTGTGTAACTCTGTGTGTTCGGCGGTGCCGTCAGATCCAGGTAGAGGTCGACCTAATTAGAGCAGGTGCCAGCAGAACGCCGTGCCCTTCATGAGCTGCGCTGGATCGTTCTCTCTTTAATAGCTGCAGGCGTCTCTCAGTGATTGAGCTGACGTCGTGTGCTTTTCTGCAGATATTTGCAGGTCAGTGAGAGCTGCTGGTTCAGTGATGAGCGGCCGCTCGTCGTGAGGGTTTTGTGTTGTGCGCTCGCGTTGAGAACAGGGCTGTGACAGTGGCAGATTTTAACCACCACAGTGGACCGATACCGTCGTTGTTACGATGAAAAAAGACACTGTATGAGTCAAAATGATCCATTTGTCAAACATCATTAGGATATTACATACAGATATTGTGTACGTTTCCTTCCATAAACATATCAAAACTTGATCAGTAATATGCTTTGCTAAGAACTTAACTTTAAAGTTGATTTAGATTTTTTCCAGTTTGTCGGACCAGCATTGATATCTGTCCCGCGTGTCTCTGCTGGACGCTGTGTGAGGTGTTTGGGGTCATTTGTTAATTATATAAACGCATAAATACTGAATTTTATTGAGACTTCGTATTATTGCACTTGCGTACAAAACTTTGTATTTAATTCTTGTTATAGAGTGACATCGCTGTTGTCATGGCAGTCGACTCCCTCGTGTGGCTTTGTTGTCATGGCGACCATCACGGTCCTATAGGTCACTCCATCTCAAGTGCTTCAAACGCTGTAAAATTGGTTGCTTGTGCTTTAGGCCCCTAGGAAGTTATTAGATCCTGCAGCAGCACGTCTGCGATGGAACTGACCCATGCTGTTTAATTTCTACACAACTCCACTCAAGCAAGTTTATTAGACGCCTGTCTGGGTGTCGCAACGTGAGTTTTTAACTCGATTAAAGGGTCCTAACTAGGACTGGGTGGAATGATGCTAGACGGAAGAAAGCTTTTCATTATTTAGTTTATAGTCAAGTCAAATGTATTTCTATAGCTCTTCATGTCCAATACAGATTGTGTCAAAGCTGCAGAAATAAAGATGAAAATAACAGAATCAGGTACGGAGGCATTGTTCAGATCAGAGAAATCAGATTTTAACCGTGATCATGATTCCCGCTTCTCTTGATTTAATAAAGCATGATATTTGCCCGCTGGTTATTTATCCTGAAAACGTTCCATTTTAATTTGGCATTTATACTGCATTAGATGTCTTTGTGTGAAAATAAAGAGCTGGACGAGTCCCAAACAAGTCAAGAGGAGGAAGAACTTGTGAAGGGCTGGCTGTGTTAGTTACGGCTGGGTATCGTTTAAAACCTTTTTCGATGCCAATTTTATGAAAACAGTTTTTAAAAAATGACATTATCTCAAAAAAAACTAAACTATTCAGCTTGATGACATTTCTACAGACTCATCTCCTGAGCCTCTGCATGGAAAATAATACATCCAACACAATGAACCAGCTCTAATAGTTCTGAGCAGCTCTGGAGATGTTCTTCATCTAGACTGCTGTCCTCATTCAGTGTTAATATCAGCGGAAGCGCCACGCACAGGTCAGTACGATAGTAAACACAACCATACATTAACACACAGACACAGAATTCAGCTTTTCTGCAGTTAAATATCGACAAATACTATATAAACAGAAGTGTGCTCACTGTGCTGTGTGTGTGTGTGTGTGTGTGGCTGAACTGCGCTGTGCGTGATACAGAGAGCACAACAAATGACATGCAGTGATGTAAATGATATAAATAACACACTTCTGATCAAACACACTGGCTAGTGCTGCAGTCTTATTGGCTCACTGACGCTGATGAGATTAACCCTTTACTGAACGCAGAGACGGTTGTATTAAGGCAATACTGTCGGTAACTAAAAAGTGTCTACCTACCTGCCCCAGTGTTAGTATATAATCCATCTAGATCGTCTGCTCTCTTCAGCTTTGTCCATCAAGTTCCAAATTAATAACCAAATGCTTCATTCATTCATTCATTCATTCACTGCAACAGAAGGTGGCATAATCACATTATTTTAAACCTTTTTCATTTTTACCAGCAAATATAATTCTGAATGATTCGTATTCGTGGTTGTGTGGTGTAGGTGCAGTCTTCTCTTGTGCTGGTTTAGATGGAGATTCTGTGAGGAGAGCTGAGAGTGATGAGTGTTGATCTTCAGTGATTCTCTGGAGCTTCAGGTGTGACGGCAGGGTGACATATCGCAGGTGTGACAGGCGGCTGGTCATTTGTGTTAGACGTACAGGTTAGTCTTCAGCATGATTGTCATACTGCTAGTTTGTCAGCACCGTTAGGCCTGCTGTCGTTTCACTCGATTGATTTTCCCCAGCAGCCAAAAGTTCATTTTAACCAGGAGCTGTCTCGTCGTGGTAGTGGCGTGTAATTGCGTCTCGTCACTGATGTTCTGTGTTTTCACAATCTAAACTGAACTTGTGTTATTTGAGCAAGCTCTCTGTAGTGTCACGGATCGTAGAGGAGAGTAGAACACCCTTCATTCACAAACGTCTGCACATATCGGTTTCGTTCATAGTTTGGCTGATTTCATCATGCTAGCAGGTACTGAGGCATCTAAAGGTTAGTTCAGGCAAAAATCATCATTCTGTCACCGTTTATTCACCCTCATGTCACTCCAGAGGCGTAATCATCTTTGTTCTAGCGTGTTTGAGATGAAGCTTCCATCTTTGCCATATTCAGTGCATGTGTAAATCAGAAGGGTTGATCATACTATATTAAAGCATTATATGCAAGCACATTGGATTTCTTTTATGTTGCTTTTATGACTCTTTTGGTTTGTGTGGACAAAAACCTCTAAAATATCTTCACTGAAGCAAAGTCTCATGTGTTTGGAGTAAATGACACCGCATCCACGCTCAAGCCAATTCCACACTATTTTTATTCTCACGGTTTGTGCAGAAAATGCAAAACAAAAAATGTAATCTGTTGAACTGATGCCGTGAGCATATCGGACTGAACCGCTTGATTCATGTGGATTTGATTTATGACACATTGATGACCTTTTTGAATTGTCAGAGTTCAATGTAGGGACAAAAACCTAAAATATCTAAACTGCAGCAAAGTCTCATGGGTTTGGATGAGTAAACCATGACACGGCATTCATGTTTGGGTAAACAAACCCTTGAAGTCCGTTCCACACACGTTGTTTTCTCAGAGTTAATCAGAAGAATCCAGTCACAGTCAACAAGTCCCGTGTATACGCTCACTCTTAAACTCCTGCGGAGCGGCGTGATCAAACGAAGCAGAATTATCCCGATAGAGCAGCGCTCGAACATCTCCGGGGCTGTAATTGCCGTGTGACCCGAGGACAGGATCCGTGTGGCAGTAAGCGTCAGTTCGGCAGCCGTTCCCGTCCTCACCTGTCCTGCGCGACAGAAGCAGCGTGTCACGGTGAAGAGGAACACTGTCGCTGCTCGCTGACACATCCTAAACCAGAGCGGCATCTCTCCTCGCTCTAATGAGGATGGAACAGTGTCCGCAGCGCTGTCACGTACCCATGAAGGCTCCTCTCCTGCTCGGCCCCCGGGGACCTCATTAGGCTTTTTTCCACCGTCTCCGTGCAGGAATCACATCGTCCTTAGGGAAAAATGTAAATAAACGCGTTTGTCACTTAGCTCCCTCCCATTTTGCTTTTTCCAGGAAGAAAAACTGCATTGCGAGGCTTAATTAGTAAGCGCTGCCATTATGCCTTCTTTATTATGTAAATGAAGCGGCCGAGTGCTTGGAACTGTTGTCTTGCGAGCTTTGTGCCAGGTGTTTTCTGGCTGAATGCTGCCGGTGCTTTTTTCATCCTCGCAGCAAAAGAAAAAGACAAGTGTACTGTGAAATCGTGGGACGAGCTATAATTATTTGACAGATGATTTTTCCCTTCCCCTGCGATCCAGGCTTGACTGACGCGGCTGCTTTGATTTGCTTTGTTTCGGCCCAGCTCAATGGTTTTTCCCAACTGATTCTCTCGTCTCCTTCTCTTTCCGACAACTTGATGCCCGGAAATCCAGGAGTTGGAGCGGTTATGTCTGGAACGGGGTGGGCTTGTCTCCCGAGGGGCTAGCGCTTGATTAATATTGAAAATCTATAAGTCTTGGCCCTCAGCGGCAGGTGATGGCGGGTTTATGAGAGGAAATGTGGAATGTTAATCTCGCCCACCTGCTCCCCCCATCCTCACGAGCGAGGCATGATGATGAGGGAGATCTGGGAAGGATTATGGCTTGGAAATTGACAGTGACTGAGCAGACCGTCCATCCTGGGCTCCAGTTGATTTATTCTGAAGGAACTTCTCGCCATCTCTCTTTGTCTGGCCTGAATGTGGAGTTGTCAGCCAATCAGATTCTTGTCACCGTCACCTGTCCGTCTCGTCTTCAATTTTTAGTATGTGAGAGCACAATATCATTTAGATTGTGCTTGAGATATGAGCCCTTCAGTTTTCCCATGATTCATGGGTTTCAGTGAGACTTTGGGTGATATTTAATTGTTATATTGGCGTAGATGTTCCTCCACCCGTCACATCTAAAACTGTTTTCAGATGAAGTCTGCTTTATTTCTGTAGCGCTTTATACAGATTCACAGAGATAAACATGAAAATAACCGAATCCGAGATTTACCGAACGATGATGAGCACACCTTCACCGTTTCTCACATTATCACAGGCTATTCTCTATAGCTTAGAGAAGATTAATCAATATGACACGTTCATTTGATAATCACAAGCTAACATTTTATTCAGACACCTTCAAAATGTCTCACATTATCACAGTTTATTCGCTATAGTTTAGAAAAGGATATAAAATAAAATATAGCAAGAAGTCAGAGTTAAAGTGTGACAGAACTAGGTTTGCAAAGGGGTCTAAAACTTCTGCAAACTTTCCAAAAATTCCACATCAATGTTTCCGAAATTTACTGGAAATTTTCCACCTTTTTGCAACGCTAGAACTAGGCCTGTGTCATCTCGATAATGTCAGATAACTTCAAGAGAAAGCTATGTAACAAAACCTGTCCGGTCGTAATCTTTGGGTGTAGTACAGTGTAGTCTCTTTATTCTGCTCTCTTCTCTTCTAATGCATTAAAAGGTGAAGAACCACCATCATGCTTTACTTGCCAAACTAAAGTAATTGGATCGTAGTGTTTTGAATGTGAATAGACAACAGTGTTCAGAGCTGTCTGTAGAAATCACCTGAATGGATTTCTGAATTTCTGTCTGGTGTACATCCCACATATCTTTTAGAAGCTTTTGCTATGCCTTATGCCTGTTTTAATTTATTTGGAGGTATGAAAGTAGCATATCTCCAATGCTGGCACGGCTAAAAAGGGAATAATTGAATAAAATCACTAATATCTGTGTGAGAGTAGTTTTTAGTTTGACTGTAGATATGCTTCATTGATCTCTCCTGATATCTGGAGAGGACTCCTATAATTAAATATAATAATTAATGACCAGCATTGCTGTGTTCTTTCTTCATGGCGTATCCCATGGTCCTCTCTGATGTGGTTCCTTGTCGTGTTTAGCGTCACCCGTCCTCGCCGGTCTGTAAGTGTTGAAGCGGTGATGTTGGCTCAGGGTTCTTGTGAAGGTCGCTCAGCAGTGGTTGGCAGCAGCTCCACCCTGATGTGTTGGTGCTTCTCGCTCCGCTCACACCTCCGCCCGTCAATCTGCTGCCGCACCTGAACATGCTAATAAACTGGCGCGGCGGCGTGGTGACACGCGTGTCAGTTTTCCCTCGAGCACCTGCAGAAACACGCAGAAGTCATGGGAAATGAAGACGTCACGGCTGATCTTAATGCCTGTTTGCTCTCGTTCGTCAATAAAGCAGCTCACATGAAGCTCCTCATCATCTCCTCGTTATTAGGATATTACGTGCTGCTGTGTTATTACCAGTCCTGTCTTCTGAGCGCACGCCGAGCTGATATTAGCGTGTCCGTCCGTCCGTCCTGCGTGGGAGGAAATCTTCCTCTCCTCTCGTTCAATTGAAATAAATTGATTATGGGGTGTGAGACTGGCAGCGAGCCGTTTATCAGCGGTGAAATTATTCCAGAGCAGTGGAAGTGTAAAGATGAGAGAATCTTTCATTAATTACATGTAAATTACAGTTCTCTCATGCGTCTCTGTTTAACTGACCAGGCTATAATCAGATCATCATCAAATATTCCTTGCATTTTCTTGCACGATGGTCACAGATCTAGTTTAAGACAGTTAATATACAGTCAGAAATATTATTGATTTCCTTGCAGTTCATTGGAAAACAACAAAGTTTTGAGCGAATAATGACAGTGTTGTCTTCTAAAGAGGTAGAGATGTAATTGAAAATGGACAAACTTTGCAGCATCGACTCGGTTTAAAACATTGATTCAGTTCAGTTCAATAACCATGACACGTCTGTCTTCTGTAGAGCAGATTCATAACTTTTACAGCATCAGCCGCGTTATGGTCCTTGTTACTGTGAATCTGTTTTGTGGGAAGTGCTTTATAAACACGTGACTTGTTTTGGGGATGCTGGAGGTATTTTCACCTCTTCATACTCCGTTTAATTTAATATGTTTAGCTGGCAAGAGACGTCCGTATGGAAATGAATTTCCTTTAGTTGATGATGTCGAGCGCTGGACTAGTGTTTCCAGCAGCTGAACACGGTTTGAGTCAGTTATTTCAGGAGGAGTTATCAGTTTAATTTTATACAGTATTTCTCAGTATTTTTACACGAGTGCCTAAAACTCTTCTGGAGCTTCGCAGGACTCTTTCTTGAAGCGTCTCGGAGACACAGTTCTTCTGGATTGAGTCTGTCTCCGTTTGTTCTGTTTCTTCAGATCTGATCTCAAACACTCAGTGGTCAAATGTAAACTGATATTTCCTCCTGACTGCAGGAAATACTAGTGTTCAGATGTTTTTGGGCAGCTCTAGGGGCTGTCCGCATGGAAATGAGTGTAATTGTTGACGTGTAGAGTGTCTGAAGCGTGGTAGTTGACTGCGTGTGAGAAGCGTCCAGCGCTGATGGATGAAGCGCTCTTGAAGCGGCTCTGGCGGGTGACCCAGCTGTGCTGCGGGGTATTTTTGGGGCTGGGGGTGAAGGTAAACCACCCACGTCTCCCCCGACTCCTCGGGCTGTGCTGTTTGGCTAATGAAGAGCTCTGTTCAGCCAGTGACGCGGCGCGAGCGCAGCCGAGCGATCTGACTGGCTGAGAGCTGCTGACATCACGCCAGCCGGCCGTTGATCTGCGCTGTCTCTGAGGCTGCTGCCAGAGTCTGAGCCACGGGCTCCGGCGTCTACAGCAGAGACCAGTGTGTGCTTATCTCTGGAAACTATCCTCTGAGCGATGGAAATAATGAGCGCAGGCATGCCTCAGGTGAGTGCAGACAGGTACTGTGTGTGTGTGCGTGTGTGTGCGTGTGCTCGTTCCGCTGTGATTTACTGTATTAGATGCGGTGAAGTGCACCTGATCCGGGTGCTGTGTTGTATTTGGCGATGCTGTGTGTGTTTGTGGAGGCGTTTGATCGCTCCAGCGTCTTGTGATGAAGAAGCGCATCGGCATCAGATTCACAAACGCTTCTGGATGTTTCTCATTGTCTAAAAAGTGTGCTTTTTATTATTTACACATTTAAAGTAAAATTAGTCTCTCGAAGTTTGGATGATACTACTCTTCAATTTCTCCTCGTTTATATAATAAGCACATATTTTAGCACTGCATGTTCTCGGCTCTGTCAGTCGTCTGGGCATAATTGACTTCATTAAGTGCAGATGGGGCTTAATAGACGGCGCGGTTACGAATGCATGAAGGAATAAATGCGGATGTCTACTGATGTCTGATGTGAAATGATTAGATGAGAAATGCAGAAATGATCCCAGTGCTGCTGCTGTTTGTGTTTGATCTTTAAAAAATAATTCCCAGGTTTGAGACGTAGCTGGAATTGGCACAAGCGGTGTATTTGTCTACGCTGACACAATCAATACATGTCTGACAGGAGCAGCTCCGTCTCATTTAGGCTTCAGACTGATAGTGCCATCAAACTGTGTTTCCTCAATCCTCCTGTCAGCGCTCGACCATGAAGCTCTCATCCAGACATCGTTTCTGCCGACCTATTAGCGCTGAACGTGGATCCTCAGATGCTCTCAGACACAGAGGAGAAAACTAACACACGCTGAGGTTTGCAGGTGCTGTCAAGCACAGTTTCTCCAGCGCTTCACACGATACAGAAGCTGAATTCTGCTCGGTGTGTTCTTGTGTGATTTCTCCCTCGTTCTCCGTGCTGTAATGTATCAGGGAGTGTATGGTGTCTCCAGATCCTGGCACTTGTCCCTGTCCTCCTTTTTGTCCCCCGCCGAGGCTCCATCTTTGCAGGATTGGACATCGGCTGGCGTCCGGAGCAAGCTGTTCCTCTCCGAATGCTGTTTGAGAGAGAAGTGTTAGCAGAATTGATTTTGAGGGATGTCTGCATGACTCCCACACACAGTGATTTGACAGCTACCTTGTGCAACATGATTGTCTGAGTGTGTGTGACTGATGACAACACACACACACACACACACACACCCCGGGGCTACAGATCTCATGAATATCAATCAGCCGCGGACATCAGGCTTTTAAATAATGCAGCAGCGGCGGATGATAAATGCGCTATATTGTTTGCTTAGCTGCGCTCTTTTTTCACACACGCTTTCATCTCGCGCAGAAACAGAGGCGGCTGTTCAAAGCGGTCCGGCGTGTTGCTTCGCTTAAGGTCAGAGTGCAAACTCACAGCCTTTTGTCTCGGAGCTGACCATTAATTCAGCCCTGTGGACGAGAGTCCCGCTGGAGTTTGTGATCGTTAAAGCCATCACAGCTCATTAAGGATTGTTTGGAGATTTCTCCAGAAGCGCAGCAGCAGTCGTCAGAGCACAGGTGAATCTGTAGAAATACCAACATTCCTCCTTTATGACAAAAAGTAAAGAACATGTCCCATGAAGATATTGTCAATTTCCTACCGTAATTATATCAAGGGTTTATTTTTTGATAATACATTTTTTTTTAGAATTTAAAAAAACAATTTTGCCCCCTCAGATTCCAGACTGTCGTAACACCGCTACATCAGTGAGTGTGTTTATTCAGATGCTGAATGGTTTCAGCTTTGACTTTAGTGGTTGTGTGAGTGCTGCTGACAGGGCATTAAACGCTGGGTTCTCTGTAATCAATCTGACCCGTGGTTCTGTGTCCGCAGGCTCCTGAAGAACATGAGCGCTGTGTCTGCAGTGATCGGGCCCCGGGGCCGCTGAAGGGGACATGGGCAGATGCGACGCCTCTGAAAGCCACGAGGATTCGTTCTTCACGGCTGGACATTGGGTAACTCTTCTGTTTCACGCTTTAGCAGAACAATGCTGATCATCCTGCACACGGTGACCCTCATCACTGCGATCAAACACAAATACATGAACAAACCAACCCAAGCTAAATAACTCGCTAGCAGAAAAAACATTTTTATTTATTTTATTCTCGGACTAGAGGAAAGAAAACGCCCAAAATACACATTTAAGTGTTCATTTTACTGCATTTTATTCTCTATTTGATTCGTTTGATTTATTTTTCTTACAAACCCCAGACCGTTTGATTCCTCTCTGTATTCTTCGTATGTCATACACACTGATCACTCCTAAAAACCAAATGTGTTTGTTTTCTGTCTGTTCTGATTTCTCCTCTAACTCTAATATAACGGCTCTATCAGACAGGGATTATGAACCTGATGTTATCCAGCATTTAGATTCATGTTCTGGGATTGCATGCAAAATTATGCATATTAAATTAGAGACTTCATCATTTGCATATCTAAGTACAACCTTTAACTTTTAATATATATATAAAAAAAAAATTAAATAGTAATTTTTAATATAATAAATCAGCTGGGGAAGTAGGTATTTACCTTATTCACCGGTGGCGTTTTATTTCACAAGTGTACGATGCTGCTTTATAGGCATATTTAATGAATTTTAAATGACATTTAAATTTAAATTTTTAAATTAATTCTCACTAAGACATTGTATTGATGGGTGAGAGATTATTAGAAATAAAAGCGTTTGTGTGTATGTTTATGTATGCGTGTGCGTTCGTGTTTATGTGTGTGTGTGTGTGTATGTATATATGTTTGTTTGTGTGTGTGTGTGAGGTTTTATGAAGCTCTCGGAGTGTTCTCCTCCTCGTGGCTCTGGAAGCGTTCGCAGGTTTCTTCTCCGTCTGGACGAGGTGTGATCGCTCGCGCGTCTCGTGTTAGAAATCTCACTCTGCGCTAACGTGTTAATGAAAGTCTGAGATGGGTGTAACTCTCATTAGTTCACTCTGCTCTTCAGATTCTTGCGCGAGACGCTCGGCTCATAATTGCTGGAGGTTAATTGGTTTGGGTAACTGCGCTCATGTATATCTTCTCCCCGGAGAGCTCCAGACGTCATGCTGCTTTATATAAGCGCCTGCTATTTCAGAGCGTGTTGACAGAAGGTGACCTAACGCCGTTTTTCCACATTACCATGTTTCTCAGCGGAAGTCATCAGAGTTGGGGTGACTTCAAGAGCAGTGAACGGGAGAGTACCACAAATATATATTCCATGCGTTTCATTTGCTGAGATCGCAGAAGAAGAGCTGTGTGAGTGTTTTCATGATTTCCAATAAAAGAAAAAAACAGAGCGAGACCGATAACGACAGATTCACTGTTCCTCTCACTCACCCGCACATATAATACAAAGTATACTGTTATTTAATATTTAATTATTTTTTGTATGTGTGATATTTAAGAAAAATGTATTTTGTATCGCATAGACTGACATCAAGATTGCAATATGATTAATATATTAAAAAATAAAAAATATATTAAAAAAAATATATTTAATATAAAAAAAACAAAAAAAACCCACACACCTATACATACATACATACATATATATATGTGTGTGTGTGTGTGTGTTTTTTATTTTTATTTATTT
>JAUMHP010000197.1:117180-127265 GCA_032361065.1 Enteromius trimaculatus | reverse complement strand
TACACCTAAACCTACCCCTTACAGGAAACACTACACACTTCTACATTCTCAAACACTTCATTCTGTGTGATTTATAAAATGTCCCCACAAGATCAACATTTACTGCTATTCCTACCTATGGTCGTGATATAATGTGATAAATACCAGGTGCACACACACACACAGACACACACACACACACACACACTCTCTCTCTCTCACACACACACACACACGCAGCTGAAGAACACACTCGTCTGTCATGATCCAGCAGTTGATGCATTATTACCGCATATGATCTGTCTGTAAGGAATCCTGCGAGTGGGCGGAGACAAATCCTCGCAGCTCAGTGTCTGATTGGCTACAGCATCCTGCCCTCCGCGGTGCAGCTCCGACAGGAAGAGACGCAGCAACTTCCTGTAGTTGCAGCGAGACAGAACCTTCCTCCTCAGCTCGTCCTCTGAGCCGCTCACCTGCAGGAAGTCATTGAGGCAGAAGAGGTCAGGAGGTCGCGGCTGTAGAGGAACAGGTGTGGAGCGCTGAGGATGATGGGAGGAAGAGACACCATCATCATCCTCACAGACGGACGCTCTCGCTTCATCACGGCCTGGAAACACAGACACCACATCTGACCCTGGAGAACAAAACCAGCCGAGGGTCAATTCTGTGATTCAAACGTCATCTGAAGCTGAATCATCATCTCTCACTGATGTCTGGTGTGTTAGGAGAGGACTGTATCTGTCTGAGAGACAACTATTAGAAGATCTGGATCTGAGGAGCAGAAACATCTCAATACTGAGAAAATCACCTTTAAAGCTGTTCAGATGAAGTTTGTAGTAATTAATATTATTAATCAGAAATAAAGTTGAGATATTTCTACGTTTTGAATAAAACATATATTTATGAAGATTTATGTTCTATAGACCTGCCGCCGTCAGCATTAATGTTTCTAACACACACAAAAAAAACAAACACAAAAATAGCTTTACATTTGTGTGTGTGTGTGTTTTCAAAATCAAACTAAGTAATTAGATGAAAGATTTTAATGCAGATTCATGCAGGTGTTAATATGAAGAGCATCAGGGCACCTGCAGATCTGGGTGTCCTGTAGTGTGCTGTCTTTATAGGGGGCAGGGGCCGTCTCAACAGCTTCATGTGCTCCATGGGTTCTGATCAGTGACACACACACACACGAAAGAAGATTTCACAACCAACAAAAACATGATGTTAACATTGCCATGAAGTAAAAATCTCTACAAAACACACTGTAAAAAAAATTACTGTAAAAGTTACGGTAAAAAAACGTCAGTTTATGTTAAATTTACAGTTAATTTCTTATAATAAAGCATCATAACTGATGTAATGTTAATACACTGACATATTATGGCAGTGAAATCTATATTGTACCTTTGAAGAATACTAATTGTACCAAATGCAGAGGACGATGAGAAAGTCACAAAGCTTATCATAAGAAGGTTTTAATAATGACATATATAGAAGGAGCTCAGGGTCATTCGTAAACACCATCATGATGAGAATTATTCCTCTGAAATGTGCAATAAACACTCATTTAACAACATAAACCCTAATAAACATCACTGACCAGAAAACAGTAAGAAACAGAGTTATTACAAAGAAAAAACAACAACATGGAGATGAACGATATTATTATTATTGTATTATACCACACCTTTAACAACAGATGCCGGTGTCATTTTATTATTTATTGTATTCATTTTCCTTCACTGACATAAGCTGTTATGTAATCATAACTATTTTTTCTGTATAACAAAGTTTCAATAAAAGAAGTTCTATATAAAATCGCCATATATTAATCATTAATATAGCCTGTCATGTCTATCACATTAATGCATCGACGCACTGATATAAATGAGTTCAAACACGAACCTGATCAGTCGCTCATTTCTCTAAACTTTCATCCGTGAAAACAGAAAGAGCGCGCGCCTGAAACTCCGAGTCCCTAGCAACCGGCCTAGCAACCGCCTGCCACACTCAAGATCCAGACGCGTCTGGTGCGTGACGTCACCCGCGCGCGCCATGAGTTTTGACCGCAGTGATGGAGCGAGGCTGTCACGAGCATGCTGGATGATCTCTGCTCAAACAAAGGAAGAGTTCACCTGGATGAAGATCTAGTCAAGATATAGAAGAGCTGGTTAATTCTCAGAACAGGTCGTGCAGTAACATTAACTAAATGTTCAGCGTTCCCTGCTCGCACAGAAACATTTACAGGTTGCTCATAGTATAATAATTTAATAAAAACTCAAGTTTCAAAACAAACACTCAGCAATGGATGTGAATGGGTGCCGTCAGAATGAGAGTCCAAACAGAAGACCAAAGACGTTTTTAACTCAAACATGAGTCAATAATCTATAATAACTAACAATAAAAGCTCTGTTGTCTCTCTCATCAGAATCCAGACTCATATTAGTTCAGAGCTATTTTATAAACACTGAGCAGATCTCTCTCCTGATTCAGACCACAACACTTCTTCAGTTATTATAGACTCTTAACATCATCTTCAAGCTGGATTAGTTTGGTCTTCTCCTGATGTTCACTGATGGACTGGAGTGTGTGGATTATTCTGATGTTTTTATCAGATGCTCATTCTGACGGCACCCATTCACTTCCATTACTGAGACACATTTCTCCAGACCTGATGAAGCTCTCTGATGAGCTGAGAGTGAACTCTTTTAGTTCTGAGTTGAATCTTAACCTGCTGGCTCTTCTGAACCTGGAAACACTAGCAGCTCATGAGCAGAGGCTGACGCCAGTTGATCCAATCGTGTGGTCAGCTTCTTGAATGGATCCATTCAGGAGATCAAACCTCAGTGTTATCAAATCTCAGGAGTGTGTCAGAGGCTGTCAGACGTCCATCATGTGCAGATGTCAAGTGTTTTACCTTATAAAGACATGCAGCGTGTGTGTTCCTGTTTCGAGAGTTGTGTAGGTCGCAGTAAGTCACTTCCTTCCTCTCACATTTGAATAGAGCCTCTGCAGCTCCTCTGAACACGTCCAGACTCAGAAGCAGAAGCCCAGCGTCCGTCTGCAGGTAAGAGAAACATCACTGCATCTGATCTCAAGCAGAAGCTCTGGGCTCTTCATCAGAGGAGCTGAACACAGACGCAGCTTTAGCTTTAAGAGCGCAGGAGCACGTGCTTCTCGTGCGTTTCAGATTCATATTAATGCACCAGCTAGAAAAATACACACGACTGAAAGGAAAAATACTTTTATTAGCAAATGCCTTTTAATATAATAACTGTTTTTCCATTTCAAAGGATTGCACTGAACAGAAAACAGTGTACGCAGACATTTCTTGCAAATAATGTTGAGGATGTGAAGTAGAAAAACTCAACTTCACTGTAAATAAATCGTTGGTTTGGTTTGTAGAAGAAAACACTATTTCAGTTTGAGCAGGAGTTCTTGTAGTAGTTTGTGAAGCTAGCCCCTTCTGAGTGAAGACAGCTCCTGCACCAGCATGTTTTTGAGATAATTCGGTGTATTGTGAGCGTTCTCGTGGCTCTGAAGCGCTGTGGGGGGGTTTGACTCTAGTCTGAAGCAGAAGTGAAGCTTTGCTCTGCTGTTAAAGTGAAACAGGAAACTGCGGTTGATTCGAGCAGAGACTGCATGATTCTGATGAGATCTCCAGCATCTGCTCTCGTTCTCATCTCTGAGCATTAACGTTTTGTTCACACCTTCACTGAGCGTGTTTTTCATGATGATATCATATCAGTTTCCAGGCCGTCGTCAGGCAGCGTCTGAAAGAGGAAGACGGGAGCTGTGATGCACACGGCAAACAGACATTTTGAAACGCTTCTGAAATAAGCAGCAGTTGCTCAAGTGTTTAAAGACAGAGAGAGGAGTTTCGTGCTGATAACATAAAAGCACTTATCTTTGCTATAATAGATGCAAACGAGCCTCTGCTGTGAACAGAGCAGGATTTGCATGTTAAATACACTGATCTACAGCAACACAAATCAGCTCTGAT
Source organism: Enteromius trimaculatus (assembly GCA_032361065.1). Taxonomy (NCBI): domain Eukaryota; kingdom Metazoa; phylum Chordata; class Actinopteri; order Cypriniformes; family Cyprinidae; genus Enteromius; species Enteromius trimaculatus. Next base: position 123,280 of record JAUMHP010000197.1, on the reverse strand, counting down.
TAAAACGGATTCAGAGTTCTGTTAGTCAGTGGATCACAAAACTGAGACAACAACACATTTTGGTTTCAGCACAACTTTGATGAAAGGTTTTGATCCACTTCAGATGTTGACTTCGGTCTCAGAAATAAAGGTAGAAAAGCTGTCTCTGGGGCGGTTCCTTTACAAAAGAGACATGTTTGCACCTAAAAAGTCCATTTCAGGAGTCTCAAAGCTACATGTTACTGCTTAAAGTCTAGATATTTAAACCTGATATACGAAAGTGTACCGCCCCAGTGACAGCTTTTCTACCTGTGTTTCTGAGAGCGTAGACTGTTCTCTGGAGAAGTAATCCTATAAAAATGTCACAACATGAGCTTTTAAACCCTGATTCCTGCGTTTGTTAACAAAGATCTCAGAAACATCTCAAACCTTCACAAGCAGGAAGTCTAAACCCAGCCCGAGTGGAAGAACGTTTTCTAATCGCCGGTTGTGAAAGCATTATTTCAGAATGTTCTCCAAAGGTTCAACGTTTTAATGTTTGAAAAATGGTTTTCAAAGCAAACATTCCATTTCATCATTTTTGCAAACGTTACGTTTCATTGTTCTCTATTTAAACGTTTTAACAAAAGTTACATCGTATCATTCTGCAAACATCGCATGAACGTTACTTTTCAATGTTCTCTGAAAGTTTGACAAATGTTTTAGAACTGAATAAAACGTTTCTGTTTTGAGAAAGTTATTAAAGACCAGAAAAGTAGTTTTAAGAATGTTTTTATTGAGTTAAGAAATGTTTCTTTGTGTTCTGAATACTCAAAAGGTTTTAAAAATGTTTTAAAGCTAAAGTCACATCATATCATTTTGTAAATGACATCATAAAAAAACGTTACTTTTATATGTTCTAAACATTCTGAAACGGTAATATAAAAAAAACTATACTGTTTCAGAAATAAACAATAGTGTCTGAATAATGTGCTAACATTTTGAGATCGTAATCAAAGAGCAGAGAACTCTATCAGAGAATAAATGTTCTACTAACATTACTTTGCCAGAACATCCGCTGCTATCTGGATCTTCTGATGAAGTGTTGTAGAGTACAGTAGTGTTACCGTAGCAGTAGAGTCGGTCATTCTCGAGCGTATCCTTTGGCGGGGTTGAGATGCAGTTTTAGTTTCTCCTCCTCAAACCACAGGCTGTTACTCAAAGACCAGCCGCAGCAGTCTGTGTTTCCGGTGTGAAGCTGTTGCTCAAGCTTTCTCTGGATGTGTTCTTCTTCAGAAAATACTGCAGGAACTGTGCTGCTCCTCCATCAGTGTAGTGAAGATCTCGACAGGTGATTAATCGTGACAGGAGAAGATGGCAGGCACTTCACACATCCCAGTGGAGGAGATGGAGGAACTGAGAGAGGCCTTCAGTAAAGTGGGTGAGTGAAGAGAGTCCTCTGAACCTGTCTGATAGGAAGTTAGCCCTGAAGATGATGTAATCAAACAGATAAATGATTCTAAACTGACAGCTGAGGCTTATTTTCAACTTAAATTACTCAAATTGAATTTTTTTTAAAAGCTAAATAGAAAAACCCTGCAAAAACAAAACAAAATGACTAAAACTACAGTGAAAACCTAAAATGGATTTTGAGTGTTTAATGCGACTCTTTAAAAGAGTCAGTTCACTAGAGTGACCTTTGACCTCGCCCCACAGATGTGGACGGTAACGGTCACATCAGCACCGATGAGCTGACCCAGCTCTTCAAGGTGGCGAACCTGCCTCTGCCGGGATATCGTGTGCGGGAGATCGTCCAGGAGCTCAGCAGGACCATGGACCTCAACCAGGACGGCAAGATCACCTTCGACGAGTTCGCCAAGGTCAGGTCAAAGGTCACAGCTAAATCCTGTACTCCACTGGCTGCTCTTGTTTTAAACAAATCCTGTGTCTCAGGTGGTCCATGACCTGAAGAGCTCAGAAGTGGCCAAGACCTTCCGTAAGGCCATCAACAAGAAGGAGGGCATCTGCTCCGTGGCAGGAACCTCAGAGCAGTCTGGAACACAGCACTCCTACTCCGGTGAGACGCCTTCATTAATATCTTCCCAACATTCTCTGAATGACCTTATGATGTTACGTGTTCTTCATGAACATTATAAGAACGTTTTCATAACCTTTAAATAACATTCCAATCACAAGAAGAAAATCTGACATTTTAAAGTTCTCAGAATTTTTAAAAATAAATGTCTCAATGTTGTATTTTGGGTAAAAATAAAAATTAGCAGAACATCGTAAGAAATGTTTCTACAATCTTTAAATAACTTTAAAAAACTGGACTTCATATAATAATCTTCAATAACGTTATAATTGATTAAATCACTTTTACGGCAAGACCACAGGATATTTGAATTTCTTAAGGATATTAAAACATAAAAAAGAATTCTTTAAACTTTAACTTAATTACAAGATTAAAGTCCTTGAAGAATATGAAAAATAACATTATATTTTGGATAAAAATCTAATTTGCAGAACATTTAAGAAGCATTTTGTAACCATTAAATAACTTTCAGTTTAATAACAAGAAAACTCATTATTAAAATATCAAAAATAACCATTTAAATTATGTTATATTTGGATTAAACACTAGATTTTTTATTTTAAAATATTGATATTAAATTTAGTTTTAATATTTTTTGAACCACGATGTAAACTGGACATTTTAATGTCCTTAGAATATGAAGAATAGATGTTCAAATAACATATTTTGGGTTAAAATAAAATCAAAAGTAAGCATTTTGCAACCTTTAAATAAGTTTCTAGCCCCAGCAAGAGGTCAGGATCAGTGATGTTTTCCTGACTGAGTGTGTTCTGTGGGCCGTGAGCAGAGGAGGAGAAGGTGGCGTTCGTTAACTGGGTTAATAAAGCTCTGGAGAAGGACCCGGACTGCCAGCATGTTCTTCCCATGGACCCCAGCTCCGATGATCTGTTCACGGCGGTCGGAGATGGCATCGTGCTCTGGTACTGCAACTTATTCTGCTCCCTCAGATTCAGACCGTCTAATAGCTGGATGTGTTTACTCAGACTGATGTAGAAACCTCCTCAGGACTGGTTTTGTGCTCTGTTTGCAGTAAAATGATCAATCTGTCTGTGGCGGACACCATCGACGAGAGAACCATCAACAAGAAGAAGCTGACGCCCTTCACCATCCAGGTGCGTCCCTGCCCCGCTGCAGTCTCTCGCTGCGGGTGTACTGATCCTAACGCTGCTGTTCATGTGTACATGTGCAGGAGAATCTCAACCTGGCGCTGAACTCCGCCTCCGCCATCGGCTGCCACGTGGTGAACATCGGAGCAGAGGACCTGAAAGAGGGCAGGCAGCATTTAGTGCTGGGACTCCTCTGGCAGGTCATCAAAATCGGCCTGTTCGCCGACATCGAGATCAGCAGGAACGAAGGTACACACACACACACACACACACACCCTCAAGTTTCTTTCTTCTGATGATCACAAACGCTTGAAGAATGATGGTAAACCAATATTTGCTCTTCAGTCAGCAAAGTTCCTCACGATCTCTTCCTCTCTTACAGCCTTAAACAACTTTTACCTTTACCTTTTAGATTTGAGTCTGGTTCGCCAGGAAACCTTCTTAATACAATCAGAAAGATCCTTCTAGCTTTGCAGAATATCACTCTAATATAACCGTCAGGAATTGTTCTATACAAATAGTGTTATGGTTCTAAAACGCCTCAAAATATCCATCAACTTAAACAACTTTTCTTAAGTTTTTTTAGGTTAGTTTTACAATCATAACAGAACTTTACAGGATGTGAACTTATAGCTACTTTAAGTTCTATTTTGACAACTTTAACATAGATAGTGCTGTAACATTATTTTAAGAAATGCAAATCTAAAAAAGAACATTCCTGGAAGCTTTATTTTCATCAAAACAAGAACCAGATACTAAGGTTGTGTATTTCTTTTGAGATCTAAGGAGTGCTGTGTGTGTGTGTGTGTGTGTGTGTGTGTGTGCAGCTCTGATCGCTCTGCTCAGGGATGGAGAGAGTCTGGAGGATCTGGTCAAGCTGTCTCCTGAGGAGCTTCTGCTTCGCTGGGCTAACTATCATCTGGAGGAGGCCGGCTGCAGCAAGATCAACAACTTCAGCTCCGACATCAAGGTAACATCCATCTCTCTCTCCTGTAGCATCCTGCAGCTCCTGCCGTGCTTCTGTAAATGAACCTCACCTTCTCTGTCGTCTGAAGGACTCCAAGGCCTACTACAACATCCTGAACCAGGTGGCACCCAAAGGAGACGAGGACGGCATCCCGCCCATCCCCATCGACATGTCTGGGATACGGGTGAGGAGTCTCTTCAGCACACACACACACACACACACACACACACACACACTGAGACAGCACTGAACACACACGATCTTCTCACCGCTGCAGGAGAAGGACGATCTGAAGAGAGCTGAGTGTATGCTGGAGCAGGCCGATCGTCTCGGGTGCCGTCAGTTCGTCACAGCTACAGACGTGGTGAAAGGAAACCCCAAACTCAACCTGGCCTACGTCGCCAACCTCTTCAACAAGTACCCCGCTCTGAAGAAGCCCGAGAACCAGGACATCGACTGGAGCTCCATCGAGGGTGAGGCCATCGATCACTCAAACCTTCTGCTGAACAGCTCCTCAGACTCGTATCCATCTTTCCACCCACCCCCCATCACTCCATTCACACACCCACCCACTCATCCAACACTCCATCCACCTCTCTATCCACCCATCATCCACCCACTCATCCAACACTCCATTCACACACCCACCCACTCATCCAACTCCAATGCCCATTTAACACTTCACCCATCACTCCACCCACCCACCCATCTCTCCATTCATTTTATTTCGGATGTTCATCTGATGCTTGTGTAGAGGTCATGTTAAACTGATGTGATGGTGTTGTGATGTGTGTCAGGAGAGACCCGAGAGGAGCGCACCTTCAGGAACTGGATGAACTCGCTGGGAGTCAATCCACGAGTCAACCATCTCTACGTGTGAGTGTCTGCAGCCTTGAACATGACTTCTCAGAGAGGAGCACTGTGATAAATATAACACCTTTAATACCTTAATATATTTTCTTGTACTTAAGTAATATGTTTCAGTTACTTGAGTAAAAGAGAGAAAGTAACAGAATTGTAGTGTGAGTATTAAATCATATTCAGTATGAAACATTAAAGTGTAATATTATGCTCTGGAGTGTTGTTTTCTAAAGAGTAAAAACCCTTCACTAATCACCACTGTCTGCCTCTGAGAGCTTGCGTGCCGTAAACGCTTGAAGAGAGATGTTTATTAAATACATTAACGAGCTGATGCTTAAATCAATTTTCTTTTGAGTTCCAGCGAAATGAAAACGTATATTTCAGTACATGACGTCTTACCCTGTCTCACTGTGCTCTCGTGTTCCTCCAGGGATCTGGCCGATGCTCTGGTCATCTTCCAGCTCTATGAGAAGATCAAGGTTCCTGTGGACTGGGACAAAGTCAACAAACCACCGTATACCAAACTGGGCAGCAACATGAAGAAGGTACGAGAGCATTACTACACCCACAACAAAGCTTTGTTTTATACATACATTATTTATTATTGTAAAATATTTGATAGATTTGGTAAAATATGTATTTATATTTGAACAATATATTTTATACATTATTTTAAAATTAAATTATTATTAAAATAATTAAATAAAAACCAAACGTATAAAAATAGAAGCAAGATCAAATTATTAACAAAAACTATATTAGTAATTTTTCTTTGGATTAAAGATGAAGCGCTAAAATTATTAAATGGAAATAAAAACCTAAAACGAAAATGAAACCAAAATGTTTATAATTTCAGGGGATGTCCAAAGTAGTTTAAAAATGATTATCTTTCCACAATCTCTCTCCCACACACACTCTCTCACACACACACACACACACACACCATCATCTCTCTCCCACACACACTCTCTCACACACACACGCACACACACACACACACACACACATGTTGGTGTTTGTGATTTATGAGGACTCACCATAGGTGTAATGGTTTTTATACTGGACAAACTGTATGTGGTATTGCCCTACACCTACCCTACACCTAAACCTACC
>JAUMHP010000197.1:98191-110957 GCA_032361065.1 Enteromius trimaculatus | reverse complement strand
ATAATGTTCAGTGCTTTGCTACAATCTGTATTGTTAAAAGCGCTATATAAATAAAAGTGACTTGACTTGACTTGACACTCCAGATCCACACAAACACACACTCCAGATCACACGCTCACTCTTCTTCTGTCTGCAGATACACACTCAATATCCTGGAGGATCTGGGCGACGGGCAGAAGGTGACGGACGACACCATCGTGACCTGGGTTAACGACGCTCTCACACAGGCCGGGAAAGGCACCATCAGCGGCTTTAAAGTAAGCAGCTCACGCTCGCCGTGAGGAACAACACACTCCGTCTGCATCACTCACCTCTTCTGTTATGATTCTGCAGGACGGATCCATAAGCACCAGCATGCCTGTCCTGGACCTGATTGACGCCATCCAGCCCGGCTCCATCCGCTACGACCTTCTCAAGACAGAAGACCTGACAGACGAAGAGAAACTCAATAACGCAAAGTACGTCACACTCCTCGTTAGCACATTAATGAATTACAAGACATAACCTCAGTATTAGAGAGTCCGACTCTGTGTTCTCAGGTACGCCATCTCCATGGCCAGGAAGATCGGCGCGAGGGTGTATGCGCTGCCCGAGGATCTGGTGGAGGTCAAGCCCAAGATGGTGATGACGGTGTTCGCCTGCCTCATGGCTCGAGGAATGAGACGAATCTAGCTCAGGATTATACGCAGCTTTATACTTCATTCATGTCTTTTTATTCGTCCTCAGTTCCCAACATCAACAGATCTACAGGAAATATTAATGAATACTAAAAATAATGGAATTACATATATATATATAAATAGAAATGACATGAAAAGTACTGAAACCCTGAATGATGCACTGTCTGTATAAACCTCAGGCTTCACCGGTGTTACAGCAAAGGTCAAAGGTCATGTCTGGTTATGTCTTTGAGCACTGTGTGCGTATCTGCATTAGAGTCAGCCCCGTTCAGCTTTCGATGTTCAGATATTTCAGTTAAAACATGGTCTGTCTCTGAATAGGACGCACATGTTCAAACAGAAGTGAATGTGCAAATAAAAACCTTTTTTTAACTCAAGTGTTTGTTTTATAATATTCATACTACTATACCTTCAGGTAACGTTTTACAATAATATCTTATTAGTTGATGCAACAACTAACAAACTAATGTTAGCTCAGGTGCAGTCAATAAAATGAACAGATACAACTTTGATCTGAATACTCTGTTATTACCCATGGATGCTCTGCAGTGAATGGGTGCCAGGAAGAGTTATTATAGAGTTAAAATCATCTCAATGCTGGATTAGATCTTGTGTCTTCTCCAGATGTTCACTGACGGACTGGAGTGTGTGGATTATTCTGATGTTTTTATCAGACTCTCATTCTGACGGCACCCATTCACTTCCATTACTGAGACACATTTCTACAAATCTCCAATACATTTTCATGAACCTTTGCAGTTTTCTCAGGATTACAGGTAAAGCCTCGGTGTATGGAGCGCTTTATTGTCCTAATAATGGAATTTGTTTAATATTTTTTAATATTAACACTCATCCTGTTAATGTAGATCAAAACTGAGCACAATCTGCCACTATTTACAGTCTATATAATGAATATTTATAATTATTGAAAGGTGTAAGTAGAATATATTATTCCAGTGTAAACAGTGCATCCACTTCTGTTCTCATTTACTGTAAACAGCATCTGAAATATTGACACTGTCTCCTGTAAAGATGGAAACCTAACATACAAGCTTCATGATATTTGTATCACATACTAATACACCTGAACCTGCACAAATTATTACTGCTGAACTGCTTTCATGATGCTGTTTCGCATGGTGTTGTAAGATTTGTGGCTTGTTTCCTTCGTGTAGAAATTACATTAACATTACGACAACGCCGAATAAATCCAGTCTAAAATGATCAGAAATGCATTTCCTGAAGCTGAGGAGTTCACAGACACACAAACTGAAGCACGTCGTCTGAGAACGTACAAGTCACCATCACTTTAATGGACAAAAAATATGGCGTTTGGGATCAAAACAGAGGAGCATGCTGTACATAAGAAGAGAAAACAGAGGAGCTCTGTACGCGTCTGCTGAAAGGCTAAAGTCATGTGCTTGGGTCGAGGACAGACTCAGCTTTAGTCCTGGAGTTCATTTGGCCGTCTTGCCCTCGGCCGGCGTCTCTCCGTTATCCAGAGTCTTGAGGAGGCGGAAGAGACCGGCAGCTTCACGGATCCGACTGAACTCGATGCAGAAGGCCTGAACCTCGATGAACAGATCCTGGACATTAATGATCTTATTCCTGATGAGGGACTGGAGGAAGACGCACACCAGACGCACCAGACGGTTCTTCAGGAGACACAACACAATCTGATGAATACTGTGACCCTGGAGCTCAACACTGAGATTAATCCTCATCTCTCCACTGATGAGTGGATTGTTAGGAGAGGATAATACCTGTCTGAGATACCGCTATATATTCACTACATATCTCCATGGAACATGATCTTAATATCCTGAGGATTTGGCGTTAAAGAGAGCTGTATAATGTTGACAGTGTATCTGTTGAGCTCTGATGACTGCTGCTGTGCTCCAGACTGTCACACTTTCTCACTGAATATGATGCGTTCGGAGCATTTCTGCTTTTGAGAATCGTTTCAGTGAACAAGTCTCGTATTCTACATCAATCAGCAGAAAACCCCACAATCACATGATTCCTGTCTGAGTCTGAGCCACATTGCAACGCTCTCTCAGCACAACTCACACGCATCCTATCATCATATACCAGACAGGTTTACACGAGTGTATCTGGAGGAATAGATTACAATTACACATTCTTCTTCTATGAAAAAATCATCAGGATATTAAGATCATGTTCCAGGAAGATATTTAGTAAACGTCCTACTGTAAATAAATATATCAAAACTTTATTTCTGATCAGTAATATGCATCACTAAGAGCTTCATCTGAACAGCTTTAAAGATGATTTTCTCAGTATTGAGATGTTTCTGCTCCTCAGATCCAGATCTTCTAATAGTTGTCTCTCAGACAGATATAGTCCTCTCCTAACACACCAGACATCAGTGAGAGATGATGATTCAGCTTCAGAGGATGTATAAATCTCTCCAGGGTCATATCTTCACTTGTGTTTGTGTAGTTATCTTTCCTGTCCTTCACAGACTGTAAGTCAAACACTTTCATTAAAACCTCTATTCTGACATCGACTGCTTTAGTCTTTATCTCCACACAGATTCAGATCTACAAACACCTGCGAAATACTGATTCCTGAAGATCATGTTTAGTGCACGAGTACATGTGGCTCACACAGGTGCAATCATGGTCCGTGTGAGGTGTGCGTTTACCTGCATGTATTTGTCTTTGATCTGCTCACACGTGGAGATGCAGTTGGAGATGTAAAGATGGATGAACTCAGGAGGAAGGTCCACCGCTGTGGTTAATCTAGGGAGTGAAGAACAAACAGATCCTGAGACGACAGGCTTCCTCCTGCACTCAACTCACCAGACGAGAAGGACAGAGCACCTGTTCACCACCTCCATGGAGTGCAGAGACATGTCCATGTTGACCAGGACAGAGAAGTACTCCGTGATCTGGCTGGAGGACATCAGCTTCAGGAGCATCTCGATGGCCACCAGAGGGTTGTTCTCAACCAGGTCCGGTAGTTTGGCTGGTGTCAGACCGATGTGGTAAACCAGCTTTGGGTCCTTCTCCAGTTCACCGAGCAGCTGATGATTCAAGAACACACAACCACTTCAAGAGAAACCACAGACCAGTTGTTCAGTATTTATACTCTATTGCCTTTCATTCATTTCTTATGTGTTACAGTGATTAAAATATATAGCCTTGATGAATAAAAGTAGAAAAATATTTATTTATTTATCAGAAACGCTTCTCGAGCAGTAAATCAGTTTATTATTAGAATGATTTCTGAAGACCGTGTGACACTGATGATTTGATCAGCTCAGCGGTCACAGAAGCACTGTCCTGATGTTAGGGGTCAGAGGTGATCTGGACGCGTGTGTCTGACCTGTGTCTGCTGGGCCGCTGACAGCGGACTCTTGAAGGCTTTGGCCATGATGCGCTTGATCTCCACTCCGGTGCCGTTACGCACACACATGGAGCGGTCCCACTGTATCCGGTGATCCGGCTCACACGGGTTTAACCAGGACAGCTCGTCCTCACACACCAGCAGCGGCGGAGCGGGCCGGATGAACTCTGGACGGAAGTGACCTGACGGACACACACCAGTTAAAAGATTAGCTCACTTCCAGAGTAATCTCCTGATCACTCACACCCAAGATGTCTGTCTTTCTTCTGTTGAAAAGAAATTAAACGTCATCATATGGCCATTTTCCACAAGCTGATGTGACTCTTGAGGAGCTGAATATACTGTATTTTGTCACACTTTATATTGGGTGGACTTAACTACTATGTATTTGCACCCCCAAAAAAAAACACCAATGTACTTACTGTGTTCAAACTGCATTACAAAATACTTCTGTTACTGAAGGGTGTGTTTAGGTGTAAGGGATGGGTCAACAGAGTAATTATAAATGTAAGTACAGACTTTATTACAGATGTAGTGTTAAACTATACATATATGAGTAATTTATTAAGCACATAGTAGTTGAGGTAACCTAATATAAAGTAGGACCACTTCATTTCTTTGCAGCTGATGAAAGAAAGACGCATCTTGGAGGACATGAGGTCAGTAAACTATCTGCTGTTCTTCAGAAAGACGAGCGGCGTCACACTCACTCTCCAGAGGAGGCCTTGGGCCGGTCACCAGGGACTCTGTGATCTGATTGGCCACAGAGCTGTCGAAGCCCGAGTTGGAGGAGTCTGGGTCAGGGTCGCTGAGCATGCTGGGAAAACTGGCCTTACTCTGAGTGGGCAGCTCTGACTGACGCTCTGAAGCAAAGACACAAACATCAGTGAAACTCACAGCGTGTGCGGTCAGCTCTGGAAGACTCGAGCGATTGAGCAGCACAACTGTGTTCAACACTGAGAATAATCAGCAGTCAATCAGTATATTAGATTGAAGTGTGTGTGTACCGGCGAGGGCCAGCTGCAGGCCGCTGATGTCTATGGTCTGTGGCGTGGAGCTCACGTCCATGCTGGACACTTGTCTCGGTGTCTTCTTGAAGAGCTCTCGTGGAGGAGCGAGCATCAGCTGAGACAGAAAGAACTTCTCCGGCAGCGTGATGGGAGGAAGAAAACCTGGGCGGAAACATTACAGATGCATGTCCTGCAGCGCTTCAGAGCGATTTCATTCTGAAACCCTAAAATTAAACTACTATGGAAACTATGGCTTGTTGCAGGCCTACCAGAGAGCGTCTTCTCCTGCTCCTCTCCGGCGGTCGACGGGTTCAGCAGATGAGCAAACACCGCAGCGAAGGGGTTAGCGGCCAGCGGCTCGGTGCGGTACATCTCCCACAGCAGATAGAGAGCGGTCAGTCGCTGAGGAGCACTGGGCAGCAGGTCCGGCTGCTGCAGCAGCATCACCAGGACAGAACCCACCCGGAAGTGCTCGGCTTTCCCGAAGCAGTGGTGGAAGGCCGTGGACAGCTGCTCAAAGCTGTTGCTGCAGGCATCGTCCGACATGATGCCCAGCAGATTGGACAGCTCTTTAGGAGCCAGAGTCATGGTGCGTCTGTCAGACGAGCCTCTGGATCAGCGGGAAATCTGCAGAGACACGTACAACACATGAGATCATCTAATCCCATACCGTCACAATAGGTAAGTCTATTTTCTTCAGACATCCGAGCAACAATGTGACCCTGGAGCACAAAACCAGTTACGAGGATACATTTTTTTATTAAATTAATCTTTCCACTGATGTATGGTTTGTTAAAACCTGAATTTGTGGGTACAAAAAAATCTAAATAATGAGAAAATCATCTTTACAGTTGTCCAAATGAAGTTCTTCAGAAGCTGCTTCAGTCCAGAAAGAGTTCATCTGGAGAGATGACTGCAGTTATATACTTGATAAAAAATGATCAAAAAGATTTGACACTTTAACATTCCTACAATTACACTAAAAGAGCTTTTACTGGATAAACCCTCTAAACATAGAATTGCTATTACATTATATAAACACTGAGTCAAATCTTGGCTTAATGCTCCAAAAAAAAACAGCAGGTAAGCAGGTTCCAGATCTTCAGAGCTGTCTATGTAGTAAACTCTGTGTTTTGAAACACGTTCATTAACAACAGCATTTACCTGAGAGGAGTTCATCTACACCGTCCCGCCGGCTCATGAATATTCATAGAGAACTAACGCTCCAGCGCTGATTTAACGCCTGTGCGTTATACGCGTTAATATTTCAGTAGTTTGATTCTTTTTTCGGTTTGACAATCTGAATAAATTCTTCACTTCCACTCGCAACCGTTGCCGCTGAGTGAGCGAGTGCTTCCGGTGCGGCGAACGGGATTATGGGAGATGCAGTTTAATCAGCGCGGAATCCAAAACTAAACTCAAATACTGCGTTCAGTAAAAAAATGTTTGTTTTTAACTGCAAACATAGTATTATCTTCGGTATATGCGCTATTAAAAATAAAAATAACCCACAAACGAGAAAAACGCAAAGCGGTCGACTGACCCGGATGTGAACGTGTATTCCGCCTTGTATGTGACCCACAATCCACCGCTCTTCCTTTCCCTCGTTCTCTGTACAGAGTGAGTACCTTCCTCTCGCTTATGGTTTATAAATCCAGCATCATCCGCGTTATTAATCACTAATAATTCAGTGCAATGTCGCCTTTGAGTGTCTAGACATGTTATTAATCACCCTGGCGCGGTCTGTTGGGTTTTAAACGCCGATGTGAGCGATTAAAGATCGTTAATGTTGAATCTCTGACAGAGGTGCGAGGAGCCCGCGGAGCCGCAGAGGAAGTGTAAATAAAGCAGTAAACTCACTGTTTTACCAGAGTAACAGCTTCTGCGCGTTATGTGAAGCAACGCTCGTGTTTAATAATCGATTCTGTCCAATCAGCGGCTCTGAACCGTGCTTTATAATAACCAGTCATCTGAAGCTGCTAACTGGTTAGGATAGTCAACTTTTACTAGTTTAAAGTTTACTAGTGTACGACAGACTGCGTAACTAAAACAGATACTATGACACACTTAATTGCGTTAGTTCCAGTGTAAGGACAGGGCACATTCATCTACTTTCTAGTGTTCACTGTGTGTGTGTGACTGTTTCAGATGGCACCTAAGAAGGGCGAGAAGAAGAAGGGGCGCTCCGCCATCAATGAGGTGGTGACCCGCGAGTACACCATCAACATCCACAAGCGCATCCATGGCATGTAAGTCCCTCCTCAAACAATCCTGCTTCACAGAGCTTTAACAACTCACCTGAGAGTGAACACTTTAATATCAATACAGCTGGGATGCTGAGGGAATCTTGTTTGTGTGTGATCTAACCCTTCACCTCCCCTCTCCTCCGGCAGCTCCTTTAAGAGGAGGGCTCCTCGGGCGCTGAAGGAGATCCGTAAGTTTGCAGTGAAGGAGATGGGCACCCCTGACGTCCGCATCGACACGCGTCTCAACAAGGCCGTGTGGGCTAAAGGAGTCCGGTGAGTGAGTGTACGGTCTCCTCAGTGCTGTCTCTGTGATGGTGTTCTTCACTGACGCTGTTGTTCTGCAGGAACGTGCCGTACCGCATGCGTGTGCGTCTGTCCCGCAAACGCAACGAAGATGAAGACTCCCCAAACAAGCTGTACACCCTCGTCACATACGTCCCTGTCACTACCTACAAAGGTAAGGGTTCAGACACGCCGTCTCCTGCCGATAATATAGTGCACTGACTTCATCGCACAACTCCATTTCCAGTCCCACTTTATATTGTGTCCTAATACTAGCGGTGTAACCAGAGTACACATGGTAGGTAGTATCTACAGCTGTGTAATGTTGGTGTAACGCCCTTCAGAGTGGTATGTGTAGGTACCAATGGACATCAGTAACAACACTTTCTTCCACTTCACTAAGTACTGTGTAACAGGAGTCCTAGAACTGCATGTATAAGAGTAACTGGAAGAGATTAAGTGGAGATGGGTATGTTTAGGGCAGTTCTGAAGAACTGTCTCCCTCGTCTAACACACCTGATTTTACTCCTCAGTAGAGACCGCAGGAACTCAATGGGTGTGTGATTAGAGAGACATCCAGAATGTCAGGACAGGTTTGGGAAGCACTTGTTTAGGGATGTGTGAGGAGTCTGATCTGGAGGTGGTGCATCACTGTAGTACCAGTATACTAACATAACTCCTCACAAACTGTCCACTTAATATAAAGTGTAACACTCTAACCAAAAAGAGTGTTTCCAGTGTTCTGTTCCTCATCTGCACTGAACGAGGTGTTACACACAATAGAGCTGTAGATGCTGTGTAAGCACACCGGTATCAGAGACACATAAAGTGGGACCACATTTTTTTTCTCTTGAAATTATGATTTTATATCTCACATTTCTGAACTCCTTTTCTCAGAATTATTTGTAAACAAGTTATAAAGTGAGTTGTGTGATTTAACTTGATTCTGAGAGAGTTAGAATTGTGGGATGTTAACTTGAAACTGCAAGAAAATGCTTAAGATTTTAACTCAACTATTTCTCAACATGTGTGACGAGTTAGTTTTAGTTTAGTTTTTTTGTCATTTGCAAGATATAAACTTATTTGCATGTTATAAAGTTGGAGCTATAGAACAATACACAATTCTGAGTCAAATTTGTCCTTTTTCCTCAGAACTGAGATTTCTATAGCACTGAAGCAGAACAGACTCAAACGCAGTGGCAGTGATGTGTCATGACTAGATTAAACAGTTTTATTATGGAATACAGAATTCGTTCCTCAGTTGTCGTTCACAGCTTGCAGTTGTGTGTCAGAATTGATCAGGGAAAGTGCTTCATGCATTGCTCCTCACACCTGATGTTCATATACTGTGTGTTCAGCTCATTACTGAAGGAAAGTCAGTGTCTGTGAGAGCGGCTGCGTATATTCAACACATCTAACTTTGCTCTTTTTGTGTTCACAGGTCTTCAGACTGTAAATGTGGATGAAAATTAAACTTCTTCATGCTTGTTTGAATAAAAACATAAAAGGATTGTGCTGTGGATGATTTATTTCTTGACGGAGGAGTTTTGTGGCGTGTTACAGAGAATAAATCAGCAGTACAACACAGAACATGTAAACTCTGACATCTGTGTCAGTAACTCATTTAAAGCTGTAGTTGATTCAGGAAGGTTTGAGGCGTGATTGTGCAGGACGTCATGTGATCTGATTGCTTCCTCCAATCATAAAAATCTAATGCTACATGCTCCGTCGTTTGATAAGAGTGTGTTTGATCAGAAATGGAAACTGGACGCTTGATTCTCACAGCTTTAAGTCAGAATTGAACCTGGTCCCTTTGGATCTCACAACGTCTGAGTTTCCGTGGCACGGTACGCTGAGGGTCAGTCGTTTGGCTGAAGGCTTTTAAGGCACTTTATAAATTCAGAGGTGCGTTTAAACAAACATACATCAAATACACGTACTAACAGACTAAACCAGACTCCTGATGACACTGCATCAGAGAGAGTCAGGATCTAGTACAGCGGGTCAACAAACCAACTTTACTTTGCATATTTTAATAACAAGCTGCAAAAAAGATGCTCTTCCTGTATTTCTGTCTTGTTTCTCAGTGCAAATATCCAAACATTCTCAATTCAACTTTTACTGGAGATATAACATGTGAAGCCTTGTTTTCTGAAAATATCCCATTTAAATGCAGTAATATGTAAATTTTTAATGGTTTAACATAAAAAAAAATACATTAGTGTAGTATTTTAATAACTGTAAATGTAAAAATTATTTTTTTAAATGAAGCATTACCATGTATTTTGCATGATTTAAAAAAAAAAAAAAGTTCCCAGTCATGGTTAAAAATATATAAAGGGAAAATGTTATTTTTAATAGCCAATGTTTTTTCACGTTTCAAGCAAAAATATTTCTATAAGAAAGCCTGTTTCCACCCAAAATAAGATTGACAAATTCTTACAGGAAAAAAGACTTTCTTATAGACTTTTTTAATCCGCTCTGAGGGAAAAGAACTACAAGATAAATGTTTACTAATATAAGGACGTTTAGATGTTTATTCTGCAAAACAAGGCACTATACATACTGAAAAAGATCATTTTTTGCAGCATGGATATGAAATGCCTCATTCAGAATCCTCCAGCTGCTGGAACAGTTATGATAATAATAATACGATTGGTATTTCCTTCATGCGGGGGTTGTTCGTGCAGTCAGTAACAGGTTAACAGATCAATCCCGTCAGACTGAACTAACTTGGTGTTTAGTTAAAATCTGCAAAGTAAAGAGTGCAGAGGTGAATACTGATGAACACACACAGAGCTGGCTCAGCTTGGGCGGAGGGAGTCCGGCTCACCCCAGGGGCATCATGGGATTGCTCAGGGCGTGATCATCAGCAGCCCGGCGCGCTCCTGGTACTGCCGGGGCTTGGCGGCGCTGATTCTAGCGCTCAGCTCCACGGGCCGCTCCAGGAAGTTGACCAGCACCTGCTCGGTCAGTAAGGAGGCCAGGATCTGCTCGAAGCTGGCTGACCAGTGCTCCTCGCTCTGGCTCTGACCGCTCTGATGAGCCTCTCCGATCTGCAGCACGAGGCTGGTCACCATCCCGATGGCCTGGAAGAGCTCGGCCTCACCCGGCTCGCCCTGAAACATGCTGTAGAGGGTCTTACAGAACTGGATGAACTGCCGCTGGCGGGACACAACACAGCAGCGTTAGCTCCTTACTGACCGTCACAGCCAGATAACTCTGTTCATCTAAACATTCTTTACCAAGATGCACTTATCTCACTTAAAATACTACGTCTTGGTTTCTTAAAAAAATGTCATTTATTTATTTTGTTTTTGCTTAAAACGAGTATAAAAATATATTCTTGAATTAAGATCACTATTTTATTGACATATTTTTTGCTCATTTAAAAAAAAACAAAAAACAAATTTCCCCTGAAAATTACAATTGTAATGTTTCTATTAATTGAGTAATTTTTGTTTGTCAAAATAAATGTTTTATGGTTTTAACATTTGAAATTAAGACAAATATATTTATTTATATTTATTGTATTTTTTGATTTCCTTTATTTTACAGTAAAATATTACAACAGTGATATTTACTTCATTTTAAATGTATTTTTTTTTATTCCTTCCAGTTTTCTGTGAAAATAAGTTTGATTGTATAATGTTTGAAAAATTAAGACATAAACATTAGTTTTGTAATTGTACAGTTTAAATTATGTGTAAAGTGTCAAATAATTTTTTAATCCTCTATTTTTTTTATTTTATAGTGGAATATTACAATCACTAACCACAATAAGTATTATTATTCTAACAATAATAATAATAATTATTATTAAATTATATTTTATTATTATCTTTCTATTATTATTATTATTATTATTATTATTATTATAATTATTATATTATAGCTATATTGATATATAAATCACTTAATGTTTGGCAGATCGACAGATAATTTGAACACAGTCTGTACTCTGATCACACACACACACACACACACCTGGTTCATGTGAGGAAGAGGCTTCTCCTCGTTCTTCTCCTTTCCTCTTCTCAGGTCCTGAAGCATCTGCTGCAGCTGCTCTTCATAACTCTTCCTCTCTCCTGCAGACACACCCGAAGACAATTATTAAGTCAATCTCTTTTATTTCTATGTCTCTTTTAACAATACAGATTGTAGCAAAGCACTGAACATTATCAAATAGAAGAACAGAGTGATGGTAATGTATAATGACTTTATTTATCAAATGCAGAGACGGTCTCTGTAGTCAAGACCACGATAATCACTGGAAATCAGGTGTCCCCAACTAAGCCAGAGACATTACACACACTCATGAACACACACACACCGTTGGGCAGGTTGACATAGAGAGGTCTGGTGCTGGATAACACAGGACTCTTCAGAGGAGACGAGTCTTCTGCGTCCTCTCTCAGAGCTGAGAACGACACACACACACAATGACTTCAGGAAGGACACGTCATACTGAACTGCTCTGAATAACGGCTCTTATTGTCTTTACAGCTGAAATCAGCTTTGTTTCATAACTCATGAATCCTGCAGCATCAACACGGTCATGTTCTGTTCATTAATCTGTACTGTATGTGCTGCAGAAGGAAACGTGTTGACATTAATGCACTGAAAACTGTACTGGTCTTACAAAAAAATCAAGACATATTTGATGGAGAACTAAAATCACTTCAGATATCATGTCTGTCTTTCTGAAATACATTATCAAAATTAATTTCTGGTTAAAAACAAACAATAATTTGTAAAACAATATTAATTCCATTCAAAAGTCCATTCAAGTTCTCCAATGTATGTTTAGAAATGTTCAGGTATTTTACGATGCTTTGTTAAGACCGTTTAAGACCAATTTCAAGAACATTTCAGGAACAACTTAAAGAAAACACAATATGTTCCCTAAAGATTTTATATATATTTTCAGTTTTACTTTTTAATTTCAATTTCTATTATTTTAAATTGCATTTTTAATAGGTTTAGTTTTTAGTTTAGCAGGAAACTCCAGTAAATGAGATGTTTAAATATTTGTACTGGAAACAAGATAAAAATACTGAAGAGGATGTTGATGTTTTGCAGAGCGTTTCACAACCAGTTAGGAATATCAGTAAATGTTGATCTTGTGGGACATTAGTTAGGTCTCCATGAGGAAACAAGCTTATAAATCACACAG
>JAUMHP010000197.1:58641-83590 GCA_032361065.1 Enteromius trimaculatus | reverse complement strand
TAAAAGCAGTTTAGCAGCAAACTTTGTAAAAACTAATATTTGTGTCATTCTCAAAACTTTTGGCCACGACTGTACACTGTATTCACACACCGCACACAGAGCCTCTGTGTTTCTGATTTCTCCCAACATGAGCTCAGGAGACTCGTCAGTCAATAAACAAGAAAACAAAGACACTGGCTTTACTTCTTTAAAAAAGTAACTCAGTTATATTACTCTAAAATTAAAAAGTAATGTGTTACTTTACTAGTTATTTGGAAAAAGTAATATTATTGCGTAACTCGTGTTCCTTCTAATGCATTACCCCCAACACTGGTTATAGGAAGTACAGTTGGTGCTTCACTACAGATATGTCAACCCAGAGAATAAACTTAATATTCTATGAACTCATCTCCTGTGTATGTGTTTCATTCTCTTATTACGATCGTGTCAGAGACTATGTGTTATGAAGCAGAAAGACGCTTGATGGTAAGTATAATCACAATATCAGTTTATTTACAAGGGATGAGTTCAACGGGGATAAACAACTGGTAAGTATTGTAGAAGAGTCCACTTCGCTGGAACGAGCTTGGACAACCAGGGCTGTGTGGTGTGAGGTTAAATGTGCTGAATGATTAGTGCTGAGATCAGGAACAGGTGGTGATGACAGGTGACAGTGATTCAGTGAAGGTGAAGCCCAGCGTGGGTGTAACACTTTGTTTATTTTATTATTTTTTAAATAATTAATTATTACTTATTTACTTATTATTATTTAATCTATTATTTTAATTGAATACATATACAAATCTTTTATTATCTTAAGTAATTTTTATAATTTATTTACATATTATCTTTAATTTTATTTACAAATCATATTTATAAATGGCCCATTTATTTATTTATTTTAATAGTTTACATTTAATTTAGTTAGTTGATTAATTTTATTTCTTTATTTTTCCTAACCCTAAACCTAAGCAACGTGGAAGATAGAAGCGAACATTTGTGTTAGAACAATATTACTATGCAGAATAAAATAAGAAGAAAGGTTTGGGGACGAGAACGAGTTCTTTCATGAGCTTGTGGTGACTTTTATTTTGACGCGCGAGTGTGGCGCGTTCACTTCCGGTAGCAGCGGCGAGTGTTTACTAGAGACGAGCGGCGGCGGTTTTAAAAGAACATGGAGAACGAGTCTGACTCCGATCTCGACGAAAGAGTCGAAATATTAAAACAGAAATATCTACAGAGGAGGAAGCAGGTGTGTGTGTGTTGTGTGTTTGTCAGAACTTCACGTCACTTGCGTCGTGACTGACAGCAGAGTTTACAATCATAACAGCTAACGTTAGCTTTTATTTTGTGTTATAAAATAATATATGAGAGAAATTTTCGCCAAGATCTGCATAACTGTTCCACATAATTCAAGAAAATCCAATAGGAATTCTAAACGGAGGCTACTTCCGTTTAAAATATAATTTTAACTTTAATTTTTCTGTTCATTACTCAAAATACTCAAGTGAAGAGATGTAATCTTCTTCAGTTAATTAATAAAAGTAAGAAATGCTCACACGTTTGAATTACTTTTGTAATGTTTTATCAAATATTCTAATAATACTTTATCTAACGAAATACTGACTTGATTTGCATTCACTTCCATGTTCACATAAACCTGGATAACATAAGATAAAACCAGATTCATAATTCTGATTTGGTTTTGTCATATTAGGCAATAAAAGGAAGACTTTAATGTGTATTCTTGATGTTTTCCTTCCTCGTAGTCTAGAAGAAGAATTGATCAGGGAATGAAAATAAACACACGTGTAGTGTTATAATCTCATATCTCCGCAGGCTCCCGAAGCGTCGGCGGGTGATGGAGGAGCAGGTGAGCGTGATGAGAGAGCTCACCTGTCCAGTCCCTCTGCAGGACACACCAGAGACTATCACACGGCCCTCAGAGACCTCTACAGGACGCTGTCTGACCGGCCACGCAGGTCAGGGGTCACGGATCAGCTGCTGTAATTAATATTACTATTGCAGTGAATTCTCATCTTTCTCCCTGTGTTCCAGTAGAGCCGACAGCGCTGAGGATGAAGATGAGCCGAGTGATGAAGATGATGCTCCTGAAGAGACTAATGTGTTCTGCACAGAGACAGGTATCAGACTCAGATCAGATGAGCTCAGAGAGTCGTCTCACACTGATTCACGCTCATTATTTCTCTCCAGACGTGACTCTACCGTCTGATCTGATGCGTTCGTCGAGCTCCTCGGTGCTGAACATCAGAGAGAAGGGCATCGTGGGTCAGAGCAGCTCAGCGGTGCACGTCTATCAGGAGATGCTGCACATTTATGAGAAGCTGCAGGTGACAGATTCATCTCTGCAGAAGAAAACAACTATGTGAAGGATTTGTTATTAGAGTTAACTCAAACCATAAAAAACTTCTTTGTTGCTTTAAATTCAAGATTCAAAGCATTTATTGTCATGTGTGGAAAACAAGTTTCCTTGCACAATCACAAACTATGGAAACACACACACACACATGTACAAATAAAACATAATAAAAGTAAAACTATGCTGCAGAAGTAGAAATATAGACCGTGATATAGACTTGTGTGCAGAACACTAGCGCTGTAACATAGCAAATGAAGTGCAACTACTTGAGCATTATTACACTCATTCAGCTGCTGTCTCTCAGACTGTGTACAGGTCTCTTATAGATGTGATCTCTCTGTGTGTGTGTGTGTGTCAGGCGGAGCGTCTCTCTCAGCAGGTGTGGGCGTCTCAGCTGTGTGAGCGAGAGCGTGATCTGCAGCAGAGAGAGTCTGTGTTCCTGCAGCAGCAGCAGAGCAGTGTTCACACACTCCGAGTCCAGCAGGAGGAGCTGAGACGCCTCCAGAACCTGAAGCAGGTCTTCATCAGAGCCTCAAACATCAGAACACACTCCTATGCTATTCACTGTATATCAAACACATCTCACTGCCTCGATTCCCTCAAAAAGGATTTTAATCATGTTCTCTCATAATTTGGAGAGTTTTCAGGAAAAATAGGTCTTAATAATCTTCTCTTTCATAATGATTCTGAAAATCGACGAAGAAGCTGACATGGATTTAAAAAACAACAACCACACTGAATTATTAAACAAATAAATTCAATGAATAAAATATTAATATGTTTTCTTTTCCTGCAGCAATTTCAGCAGGAGAGAAGTGAGCAGGAAGCGGCTCTGAAGCAGAAGACCAAAGAGAATAAGAGGATGAAGGCTAGTTTTGATGCCATGAAGGAGTTAAATGAGTCTATGAAGAAACAGGTGAGCAATCTGACATCATGTTATATATATATATATTATATATAATATGCTGTCAAAAAATTAATCGCAATGCCAAAGTTTTGTTTACGTGTGTGTTCATTTGATATATTTATGTATATCTAAATACAAACATGCATGTATTGAAAAGAAATATATTCACAGAAAAACGATATTCTGTATGAACGTGTCATGTTTGTATAGTGTAGTGAATGAAGGGTGTTTCGTCTCATTTGATGATTTTCTCTTGTCATTTGGATTTTGATGAACCATAAACAGTTAAACTATCTGACAAACAGCCCTTCATTACGAGCTCTTCCTCTTCCTGTCCCGGTCTGTGAATCTGTGTCTGTCGTCACACTGGCTGTGCTGTACATAGCTCTCAGCGCTGTTGATGTTACAGTGAGACTCGTCTGATTCTGTGACTAACGAGAGGTCGCTTGTGCAGCTTAATGAGGTCAGCGAGCAGAACAGGAAGTTGGAATGTCAGTCGCGGAAAGTTCAAGCTCGACTGGAGAACCTGCAGGTACAATAACTACCTACTAAACAAAAGATTAGCAATACATTAATAATTCAGAGTGTTTCTAAGAAGTATCTACTGCTCGCCACGAAAATGCATTTATTTCATCAAAAACATTGTAACAATTGTGAAAGATTATTCTACTGTAAATCATGTGTTCTGTGTGTTGCTGTGATGTTCAGCATCATTCCTCCAGTCTTCAGTGATCTTCAGAAATCAGAATCATATACTGATTTACTGATTATTATCAGTGCTCAGTATTTCTGTGGAGTATTGTTGTTCTGAAAGACTCCGAGCAGTGGTGTAATATCCAGGATGAATGAACTCTTGTGTGTGTTTGTCGTTGCAGAGGAAGTATGAGTCCTTCTCGACACACAGGAGGCGGGAAACAGCTGTTCCTAAAGCGTACGACCCCAGACCCAGCAAACCAGAGAAACCTTCATCAAATGCAGCAGCAGGCCAGGTGAAGTGTGTTCAGTGTTGATGAAGCTGTTTACACAGTAATCAGCAGCACTCAATCAGACCGGTTCTGTTCATTATAAAGCATGCTGGGAACTCTAGTGAGGACCAGTGTTAGGGAAAGTTACTTTTAAAAGTAATACATTCCAATATTTGCATTACTCCCTTAAAGTAAGTAATTACATTTTTATAGAAAGCAATGCCTTGCGTTGCTGAGAAGCGAGTCACTCGTTAGGAAAGGTGAAGTTGTTGTGTTGGTCATCAGGCCGCTGGACACGGGCCGTCGCTGAAGCTGCTGGCGCTGCTGTTGGATTGGCTGGTGGAGGGTCAGCTGATGGAGGTCAGAGACGGGCCGAGGCCTTCTCCTCACGAGAGATGCTCCAGGGTCTGTCACGTGTGTTTTCTTCCTCTCAGATTCGCTGTGAAATATAGACGGGGTTCATGAAAACCTTTCACATTACACGAATCAAAAAGCATTGATTTCCTTCCATCATGACATTATTTTCATGTTCAGTAAACACAGCTCCTCACGGTGACGTGAAAACTCCTCGATCTCATTACTGTAACGAGTCCAGATGTTTCCTCGTGTTTGTTTTGTTCATCTAATGAGAATCAGCACTGCTTCATTAGGCTCGTTAGATTAATGGCTGTAATCGGACACGTTTCTGACTGATATAACGTACAGTACGTTTGGTTTTACTCATTGAGGTTTGATTGCTAGTTATTTTTTCCAGCCACACATAAGCAGAAAATAGCTCCATGAATGATTATAAAAACAAACCCTTTTTCTTTAGGACAAAGTCATTTCTGAGTTCATGGGCTTTGCAGCATGTTTTAAAACCTAGGAATAGTTTTTCCTGTTTCAGAAGCGTGTCTGCTGCTTCTGATTAAAGCTAGACTATTAAAAGTTAAAGTGTGTGTATACTTTTGCCTTATTTTGTTTTGTATTTATAATTATTTAAACTTTCAGATTTACTTAATCCTAAAAAGGGTTAGATGTTTTGTTTTTTAAATAATCAAAACAACTGTTTACGTTATGCTTATATACAGTACCACAAAAAATACAGGGAAAAAAAACAGATAAACTATTAGAAAAGTCCCTTTCCCTTCTTACCCACTGCAGAATAATTAGTGTTTTTGATGGGAGTTGTGTTAGATGAAAAAATAAATGTGACCCTGGACCACAAAACCAGTCAGTCATGAGAGTCAATGTTTTTAAATTGAGATTTATATATTTAAATCATCTTTAAAATTTTGTAAGCAATACATATTACTAATCAGAAGTTACATTTTGATCTATTTTTGATAGAACACAAAATATCCGAGTCAGATATGAGTCATGAGCTGTTGAATGGATGGCGGTGCTCTGATTGTGATTGTTGTGGTCAGGTTCTGCCGATGCTGGTGGAGCAGCTTCATGGAGCGACGGAGGGGTCTCTGTCTCTGCTGCGCTGCATCTACTGCTGTCTGCTTCATCTGGAGCGCAGCTCACAGGCAAGGCCTGCATCTCATCTAACACTAAACAGAGCAGGACACAAATAATACAGCCGTATTGAGTATATAGCATGGAGAAGTATTTAGTGTTTCTTCTGGACTGAGGATGTCTTTATTAGATATTCTACCACAGCAAGCCACGGATCAGACAATTAAAGCGTTAATCACCCACAAATTAAAGTTAGTCCATGTTTTACTCACCCTTAAGACATCCTTAGTGTATATGACTTTCTTCTTTCTGAGGAGAACGTGTTTTATGTTATAAATTGTCCTGCCTCTTTCAAGCTTTAGCGCATAGCAAGATAATCAATGTGTGTTTCACAATACTGACTTTTTTCTCAAAATGGATCAATTATAAACTTGTAATGAGCAAGTTCACATCTCGCAGTTCTGACTTTCTCTCTCAGAAATCAGTTTAAATCAAATTATTCTGACTTTTCCGAGTTTTTTTTACTTTTCTCTCACGATTCTTCCTGAAGTTTTTTTTTTCATCCTGAGGTGGAAACAAACCTCATTCAGCTTTAGGTCTCTGGTTTGCATCAAATCTTTAGTTTTTTAACATTGACCGTTTTGACTTTTGTGAAATGTTGCAACAAGATATTACTTAAATAAAATAAGAGTTTTAGACATATAGGGAAAAAAAATCCCTTTAAGTATCTACGACTGAGCACGTAAAGCATATCTTTAAAGCAAGCTCTGTGAGGAACATGAACATCTTCTCACCGCTGCCTCTGTTTCCTCCGGATGTCCAGAATGAAAGCGTGTCTCTGTCTCTGTCCAGCACACGGTCCTGACCTCCACGCTCAGGAGACTCGGTGAGGAGGTGTCTCGAGGATCACGCGTCTCTCCGCTCTTCAAGAGCTCCTGTCTCCAGACACGCTTCTTGAGCAGCCTCATCATCATCAAGACCATCTCTCAAGGTCAGTCCAGACACAGCTTGATCAACATCACATCATTTACTTCTTCATCATCATAATCAGCTGTTCCTCGTGTTTCTCCACATGTTCAGCAGGTGGCAGTGTGGTTGTGATGCTGTTCACATCATTCATTTTCTTTGCTTTTATAGGCTTAAGATGTTCCACATTATGCATTGCTTTTTTCTGACACCAGCTTCCAAGTCATGGAAATTACAAAAATGAAGTTCCTGTAGTCAGTATAAATAGTTTGAGCTCCACTTGGGACTAAAATGTCTTGTTAACATCAGTTTGACGTCTGTTACATTAAAGGAGTATTCACCCACTAACGAACATTAATTATCAATCATCCTCAGGTCATTTGTGTCTTCATCAGGTCTGGAGAAATGTGTGTCAGTAATGGATGTGAATGGGTGCCGTCAGAATGAGAGTCTGATAGAAACATCAGAATAATCCACAGCTCTTCAGTCCATGTTCTGCTGCTGTTCTGTTTTATAAAAGCTGCTTGATCTGAGCAGATCTCTCTCCTGATTCAGACCACAACACTTCTTTAGTTATTATAGACTCATATTTTAGTTAAAATCATCTATTAGTTTGATCTTGTGTCTTCTCCAGATGTTCACTGATGGACTGGAGTGCTGTGGATTATTCTGATGTTTTTATCAGACTCTCATTCTGACGGCACCCATTCACTTCCATTACAGAGACACATTTCTCCAGACCTGATGAAGACACACACTTGGATGATCTGAGGGTGAACTCATTTTTCATTCATAAATAACCTCTCCCTGTGATTATTACTCATTGTGACTTATTTATATCTAATATCTGTAAGTGTGAGTGAACCGTTGACAGCTGCAGATGTGTGTGTGTGTGTGTGTGTGTGTGTGTGTGTGTGAGACGGAGCAGCTGGTTTATCGTCTCTAAACACTCTCTTTATCACTCGTGGGGCTTTTATCCGTTCTTTGTCCTGCTGCGAGTAAAGCTGAGCAGATCTGATGAGACGTGAGAACAACACACACTCATTCATAATAAACACAGCTCGCCTGCAGTGCCTTCTGGGAACATATTAATCTGTGACTCTCTGCTGGTTTTGTTTCAAGACATTGAACATTTCAGTGGTGACCAGAAAAATAATTGAAGATTTATGCATGATTATATGAGCACAGGTGTATCTGTAGAAATACACATTGTATGGGTCAAAATTATACCGTTTTTCTTTTATGACAAAATCATCCAAAAAGATCATGTTCCATGAAGATATTTTATAAATTTCCTGCCATAAATATATCAAAACTTCATTTATATTAATTGCTAAGAACTTCATTTGGACAGCTTTAAAGGAGATTTTCTCAATATTTAGATTAGTTTTTTCTGCTCCTCAGATTCAGATCTTCTAATAGTAGTGTCTCAGACAGATATTGTCCTCTCCTAACACACCAGACATCAGTGCAGAGATGATGATTCAGTTTTTTGACCCTTCTGACTGGTTTTGTGCTCCAGGGTCATCTGTATTTGATTATTCAGGCAGTCGAGCGGATCTGATCATCTCTCTTCTTCTTCTGGACTGTAGTGGACGTTCTGGCTCAAGCTGTGGAGGTTGTGTCCGGTGCGGTCCGGACTGATGAAGGCCAGGCTCTGTTCCTGGAGTACCAGGCTCTGCCGGCGGTTCTGGCTCTGCTGAGAGCGGGCAGTCCCGGTCTGCTTGCTCCGTCTCTGGACGTCCTGCTGCAGATGAGCTCAGGATCACGTGAGCAGCTCTTGTTTTAATCGAGTGTGATGTCCACTAAACCGCTCCTCAGATATGGCCATCCTCCCTTCTAAACATGCAGAAGACAGATATATATATATATATATATATACTGGCAGTGTGTTACATTCTTAAAGAATATTGCTGCAAAAAAAGAATGTTAAAAGTTATGAATTTGTGTAAAAATAATTCTGGGAAATATTTAGTTTATATTTCAAACATAATTTTCCCCTACAAACTGTTATAGTGTCTTGTTGAATAAATTGTATTTATATTTTATCAGTGAATTTATTTTAATTATGTTTATTTATTTAAATAGCTGTAATATTTTCATTTTGTTAATTCATCTATCTGATATGAATCGCCTTATATATTACCCAGTTGGAAATCACTGGATAAAACCATCTACAAATTGACTAAAATTTTGCTTGCTTTTTTTATCAGATTTATTAGTTTTTCTTTTTCATTTTTAATTAATTTCTTTGTTAAATATTTTTATTTATGTTTTTACTCATGTTATCTGTTTATTGAAGTCAGTTTTGATTTTTATCAAATTTGCAATTTTTCTTTTCTTTTATTTTCTTTTATTGACTTTCATTTATTTTAATCATATGTTTTTATGCATTTATTTAAATCCGATTCATTAATATATATATTTTTTTGTTTTCTTTGCTCTTTTTTAATTTATTTTTGTATTTTTTCTCTCAAATGTATCTAGTTAAACCTGTATTTTATTATTTCTTTATTTTTACATGTGTGGAAGCTTTCCATGTTCCTCATTACGGACCCCTGTTCTGAAAGAGTTAATTTATTTAATCCAGTTTAATGAAGGTGTTAATTAAACTCCCGTCTCAGTGTTCTGTACAGGTATGGAGTGTGTTCTGGATGTAGTTGTTAGTGTGTGTGAGCGCTGGGAGTTGGTGAAAACACTCGTGAGTCGTTAAAGCGAGCGTGTTAACGAGGCGGGCAGGACACTGAGCAGACGACCGGCCAATTAGCAGCTTTACAGCAGAGTGAAGGCTGGAGGTCAGCTTTAATGTGCTCCAGGTGTCCACGAGCAGCTCTAAATCAGCTCCGAACGCTTTACCAGACGCCTTCCACGTCCCTGAGCTCAGACTCCAGACGTTCAGACATTAGCTCTGAGTCACGTTATACAGCGATAACGTTTAGCGGGCAGCTGGTTCTGAGAGTGATCGTCATCATCAGTCTGTTATCACTCGCTCTCCGTCAGTGTTTCTTTAGGAAGCGTAGTAGCTCAGTTTCAATCCATTTATCGTCAACAAATTGATTCATAACTTATGTAAATGTAGTTTATTTTAATCTATTTGTGTTCAAATTAGCTATTTATAATTGACTTAAATCAGCTTTATTTCAGCTTTATTTTACTTCATAAAATATTGAAATAAAAATGTAAATAAACCACATTTTATTTATTTATTTACGTTTATCAGTGCATTTAATAACATTTTTATGAAATCATTATTATATTTTGTTTCACTTTAATTGAAATGACATTTGATTCATTTAACATAGCTATTCTTTTATTGATATTTATTATACTATATTGATATTTTATTAATATAAATCTATTATTTTGACTTATTTAAACCAAATTTGATTTATACATTTTTGTATTGATATGTTCAATGTTTGTATTTATTTGTAATTGATCTAAAGCAATATTTATATAGTTGGTCATATTGGTTGTAAAATGAATAGTATTCATATTAATATGGAAACAGTGTTCCACTGTAATAATTTAGCAGTCAGCGTTTCTGTGTAGAAATAACGTCGTTCTTGTTAATGTAATGTTTTTCTTGCACTTAATAAACTAAGCAGTGAATTACTGTAGAAATGCTGCAGCTCCTCAGTCTTGTGGATATGATTGACTTTTAGTCGTGTAGTGGATTCTTTTATTCAAAGCCAATATTCTGAATATGACATGTTATTAGTCTGTTTTGGCGGCAGGCTGGATGTTTGTGAGCACAGATGTGGTGTAATGAGCTCTGATGTG
This sequence comes from Enteromius trimaculatus, assembly GCA_032361065.1. NCBI lineage: Eukaryota > Metazoa > Chordata > Actinopteri > Cypriniformes > Cyprinidae > Enteromius > Enteromius trimaculatus. Next base: position 73,167 of record JAUMHP010000197.1, on the reverse strand, counting down.
TGTGTGAAGCAGAGTTTGATCATGATTTGTGTGCAGCAGGGACTCTGTCGGTGTTTCTGGATCAGTGCAGCTCGGAGGACTTCTTCCGCTGCTCCTCGCTGGTTCTCCGTAACCCTCGTCTGGAGCCGGCGCTGCTGGAGAAGATGCTCATGCTGCTGCAGAAGCTCTCCAGCGTCCGGTCAGTCCCTCGTGTGTGTGTGTGTGTGTGTGAGGAACAGAGCTTCACGTCACGGATCATGTGTGTTTGAGTTCAGACGTCCAGCTCTTGTGAAGATCTAGTGATTCTCTGTAGTGGTCCACTGATATTTTTTACATTATCTGCATCAGATAATGTATTTTTCTTTCAGTTTGGCTATTTTAAATGTCGGCATCTGCTTTTTCCTCCTTGTTTGGCTGATATTTGCTATTTTTTAAATTGTCGGTATCAGCTAATATATCTATTTTTCCCATTTGGCCGATATTTGTCAGTTTTAGATTATAGGCATCAGCCAGTCATTGTTTCTGTTTGGCGGATGTATGGGAAGCAGCAGTGAGAATGCCAGCACCTGAGCACACTGAGCTTCTGCTGTCTCCATCATTAGTTTAATCTCTGTTTAACAAATCTGACTAATTACTGATTACACACAACTGTAAAACAAAGTGAATGGGATATGAAAGAATATATGTGTGTGTGTGTGTGCTTTGTCAGCCGCCTGCTGTCATCAGTAGCTCACAGTGAGTCGAGCTGACTCTGTGTCTGTTTTCAGGAAGAACAAGCGTCTGTTCGAAGCGTCGTCGCTGTGTTCGCGGCTGCAGGAGATGCACAGGACCTGCGACCGCAGCCAGACCTTCATCATCATCAACCTCAGCTCCATCCTGCTCAACCTGGGCCTGCTCTCACGCTCCTGACACACACACACACACTCTCTGATCACGTCGATCCAGACCCGTTTCTTTCTTCTGATGATCTACAGAACGTCTGAGCTGCTGTGTTCACATCAAACACAACACATCCAGCTCCAGAATCCTAACCGCATTATCACTCAAACGATGCTGTGAGGAAGACCAGCTCAAAGCTTTCATGGAAGGAGGAAATAACACGGGTTTGGAGCATTAACGTTCCTGGAAATATTTGTAGGAACGAGCAGTTTTATTTATATTTTGTACATTAAAATAATGAACTGGATGTTTTCTACTGTATATAACAGCTTAATAAATGTTTATGATTGAAATAGTGTCTAATCAGTGATGATGAGCCTGCTTTGATCTGATCATACGCTCAAGAAATATTCAGGCCATTCCCTTCTCTGTAGATTAGAGACGATTATGAGCTCATTTAATACAGAAATTAAATGTAATAATAATAATATGTGGATTGTGTTTTAACTGCACAATAGTGGTTTAGATATTTATAGTTTCGATAAATCCAGGTTCCAGAACCCCGTACAGTTGTATCTCATAAACTATTTATTAATCCAGAACTATAGCCACACTTTAACCATGTTTATACGTTTTAAGTGAAGAAATAATTTCTACAATGAGCAGATTCTTGCTGATTCTAAACGATGGAAACAAATGCATTAAAAAATTTAAGCAAATGGTAAAAAATAAACTATGTAAAGTTTTTATTATTTTTTTTTAATAAACCTGTTTCATTTATGACAAATATGCATCATATTAGGTTGTTTATTTCCTTTTATGTTCAAACGGAATAATCGTTTTGTTCTGAGATGCTCACCAGTAATGTTTTTTTTTCTAAGGCATGTTTATAAAACTACTTTAATGTACTGATTGAACTAGGGTCTGTGAAGCCTCGGTGTTTTAGACCGGGACAGCACCTGTGAGGAGGTCAGTGTCGGTTCTTCTCTCCTGTCACGTTGTTTAGCAGCATGATGAGTGTTTGCTGGAGCTGAAGGAGCTCAGGCTCTTGTGTTCGGTCCAGATGGAGCAGGACTGCTGTGGTCTCGCTCCAGGTTTAACGCTGTGTGAGGAACATGTGCTGTGTAGATCATCTGAGAGACTCCAGACAGAGCTCAAGATCCAAGCCCTGATTAACACTGACTCGTTCTCCATCCCTCCTCATCTACGTCATTCCTGCAGGACAAGCGTCACCAGACAGTTAGACAAATAAAGAGCATCTTCTGACTTCTTCAAGGCTTGCCTGGTTAGTACTCGCTGATAACTACATTTATAACATTTACTGCTGAACAGATCGAGTACTTCAGCATCAGCTGAGAAACTAACACTGAGATGAACGTGAACACTAGCAGACCACACACACACACACACACACACACACACACACACACACACACGATTTACAGAAACAAGCAGAACTTGACACGAAGTTCATATGCTGATCTAATAACACACAGGAAATGACCTATCAACTAAAACAATATCAGTGTTTTTTACATAATGCATTTATATTTATATATAAATACACATATATATATATATTATATTAGTGCTGTATGATAATATAAATATGTTTAATATATAAACATTTTTCTAAAATATATATATATACACACAGATGTGTTTGCATTTTCTCTCTCTCTATATATATATAGTTATTTTTTAGCAGATCTATAAATATGTACAGTATATGTTCATTTAGTATATGCTTTTATCTAAAGCAGCTTACAAATGAAAACAATGAAAGCAATCAAAACCACAACCAGGCACACACGTGTGTGTATATATATGAGTGTGTATTTATTTATTTTTTGTTAAATGAAAAAATGTCTTTGGTGTGCATTTTTGTCATTTTTATTACTATTTTTTTATGTATTTTTATTATAGAAATTCAAAACTAATTATTATTTTTATTCAATTATTTAATTTGTTAAAATAAAAAAGAATCTTTTTGTATGTTTTATTAATTTTTCTTATTATTTTTTCCAAGATGTCTATATAGTTTTTGTTCATTATTTGATCATTAAAATGCTAGAAATGTTTCCTCGGTAAGTTTTCATAATATATATATTTTATTTCAGTTAACATTTTATTTGAAGTAATGTTTTTTATGGTTTGGGTTACCCACGAGCCCCTCGATGTGTAATTGTTGGCAGGTTTTGTGATGAGATGGTGCTGAGGTTATGGTGAAATGAGTGTTTAGCGCTGATGTGTGCTTCTCAGTGACATATATCATGGTTTATGCCGTTAAAAAAACACGGGTGAAAAATGCCAGCGCCGTGAATGTTTTATAGCTGCAGTATTGAGTTTCAGAGCATCTCTCGTTGGTTTTAATAAGCAGCCCAGAGACGTGAAGTAGCTCTGATTCCCTTCCTGATCTGTCACAGCCTGATTTATTCCTTTTCATTAGTTGAAGTGTTTAAGTGCAGCAGTGTGTGTGAACGACAGAGATTTATACGAGAGGATTCCTGGCTGACCGTAACGCCAGTGGAAGTGCTGTTTGAGGCCGTTTGTCCTCATTAAACAGTTATTTACTTGTTAAAGTATGCATGCTTGACCCTGACCGCTGTGTGCTTCCAGGCTCATTACAGGCCGCTTTGGGGCGTTGTGAACTCAAAGAGTCTGTTTGGAGAAGCAATACTTATCTTGACACTAAACGGTTAGTTCTGGGTCATTTGAGAGTTTGGACGGGTTGATGATGATGATGATGATGCAATACAGAACTGAACTCACAAATATGAATATGATCCCATGAGCAAAAAAACCCCACTTCTGATATCACATATTACACTGGAAATCAAATTCAAATGCATTGCGGTGGACAGTAGTTCAGTATATACTGCAGTGTAAGTCAGCATGCATAACACAGCCTTCATCAACGTAATGCAGTGTGCATTAGAAGTATATACACGACTTGTATATATAGTTTTAATTTATATAGCACATTTCCTACATTCAATGTGCTTTTCATAAAAGGAAGTCAAATAATCATAAAAAACTAAAATATACTGCAGTACAGTGGCTCAAGAACCCATGCAGAATATCCACGTAGTGTGCACTGCATACATACTAGATAATGTGATTAGTCTGTTAGATTGTGAACACAGCCAGAATCAATGTAGGTAGCAGCACACTTTGTACCAATTGTAGTATGCAGTGCAGAATCCATGCTGAATGTCCACCTAGTGTGCACAGCATGCATACTGAAAAGTCTGATTAATATGTTAGTATGCAATTGTGAACACTTTGTATGCAGTGCATTATGGGATAGAATATGCAGCGTAGTGAGCTCTGTCTGTAGTATATACTGCAGTGTAGTAAGTCATTCAGGGACTGAGTGTGTGATCGTGAATCAGTGTGTGCTGCAGGTGTTAGCGGTACACGGGCAGATCCAGCAAACACACGTCCACACAGAAGAGCTGTGCTCACTTTATATCTTTTCTGTTGTTATCTCTACACACTTGAGCGGAGGAAGTGTAAATCATTTCCTGTGCGTGTTGGGAGTGATTGATGAGACGGCAGACGGCAGGTCACTGCAGGCGCTTCATTCCAGCGTCACTGTGAGTGTGTGTTGCTCTTCACACACGAGTCACGCTGGTTTCTGTCCTCTGCTGAGGGTCACTTCATGGTCATTGTGTCCTGATGCTCTAAACACTCTCCTGCCGCAAACTAAACTGTTGAAGTAAAGCAATGAATTGTGGAACTTTTATCCAAATATACGAATGAAACAGGAAGTCCTGCTGGTCTACACAACCAGATCCTTACATGTGATGAAAGCTGTGAAGCTGGAAAGAAGTTGCTGCTTTACGGCTGAAACTGAGTTTGTTTCAGAACTGAATCATTTTACAGCACTAACACTGTTATTGTTCCTGGTTATTACTGTAAAGCTGCTTTGAAACCCACTAAACCCACCGACCCCGTGGGAGCAGGTCAGTGAATCTTTTGATTCAGATCGGAACTCCTGGTTCATGAATCGTTTGAACTTCAGATCGTGAATCATTTGACTTCAATCGAGACAATCAGAGCATCTATCACCAATCTTTTTTTTTTTTATTAAACTTCAAAACATCAACCCAGACAGTGGAAAGTAATACGTTACGTTACTTTTGCGTTACTTTTTACGTATGGACAGAGCTTGAGTGTTTGTTTTTATTATAAGACCAGAGCAGACTTCATCAGATAACTTGGATTATAATATTAGTGTTCCTCAAGGTTCTGTTTTAGGCCCATTATTGTTTAGTATGAATGTAAGTGTATGTCCTCCAGATATTATTTGTTAAATGAGTGCGGATGATGATGTGTTGTGTGTACATGCTAAAAATCAACAGTCTGCTCAGAAATGGATGAACACAACTCTTTCGTTTACATCTTAATGTCTGTCAGTCAGTAGAAAATTCTTACCACTCAGATATTTCCTTTTGAATTAAAAAGTAATGCTTTACTAGTTACTTAAAAAAGAATCGGATTAATTAAATAGCATTACTTGTAACGTGTTACCCAAAACTGATTATTATTATTTTAATTCGAGCTTCTGAGGACGGACACAGTGACCAGCAGGATCACATGTGGAGTGTTTATCTGGCTCTGGTCAGGATATTCCTGCCTCATGAATGCTTTAGTGAGCGATCCCACGAGTGTGAGAGCTGACAGATCATCTTCTCACATGGGCAGAACATGTGGTCCATCTGCTGTCTCTGACAGAACCAAGCTCTGGATCCTGCTTCTCACGAGAAACACCAAACAGACTGTCCATCACATCTGCTGTGACCTTCAGAAAACCTGCAGTGTTTCCCGCTGGGATATTAAACCACGCTGTGAGAAGAAATAGTGCTGCTAGTGAGGAAAAAAACCTGTCTATACTTACGTTGTTCATACGTACATATGCATAACTGCTGCTTCATCTCTCTGTGCTTGAGCTGTTCTGATATAATCAGTTACACATCTGACTCGTGTGCACAGAGTAATAATGGACAACATTAGGATATCATTTTATTTCTTTATTGATACTTCTATACATGGTGCATATGTACAATAATAAGTTATATATACAGTTGTGTTTGTTCATTGGTCCAGGAGCTCTGCTAGAAACGTGAAAACGAGGTTGACATGGCCTTTACAAGTTAAAGGTCAAATAAAACACATTGTTTGTTGATATACAGTATATATATATATATATATATTAACGTGGGACGTGAGGAAGGTAAACAAACCACAAGAGCTGAAGCCAGAATCTGAAGTCCAGGAGACCGGCTCCATGACGTTCCCTGCTGCTTTCTGAGCCATGAAGCCTCAAGTGTGTGTGTGTGTGTGTGTGTGTGACTCATTAAAGCTGCCTCTGCTTCCCATCACACACTTTACAACTTTTCCGTGTGGATTATTAGTTAATGAGGTGCTGGAAATCACAGCCGCTTTACACTCAGAGTCATAAAACACCAATTCCACACAATTAGTCCAGCAGCAGCGGCTCGCCGCAGGACACACACTCTCTCACACACACACACACACGCACGCACACAAGCCGCAGCTATCTGACTCTTAAACAGATTTATGTTTCTGTCAGAATTTCATTAAGCCCATATTCTGAATGTGAGCAGATACAGTGAGTTCATCGTAGGTGAATGTGGGACGCCTCACACACACACACACACACACACACGCACACACACACACACACACGCACACACACACACACACACACAGTTCTGATGCACATGTACCGTGTTTGAGATTTTCCTTCACATCTCTGTGACATTTAGGCAAGACACTACAGGCAAATACAATTTTTCAATATTTTAAAATCGTTAAAAAAAAAAAAGTTCTTAATAATAATAATTGTACCACAGCTGTTTGTTATATAAAAATAACAAAGTTATTTTTTTCTTATAATTTTATATTTTAAAGTGAAATTTTGTATAATTTTATTTGTAATTAATTTTATCTTAAAAAGAAATATAATAATAATAATAGTTGTAGTTGTTTATTGTACAAACGTGAAAAAGTTAACAATTTTAAATTTTCAATTAATTTTACATTTATTTTTCATTATTAAGTTGATTTAATATTTTAATCTTTTTTTAATGCATTTAATTAACAGTAGTAACAGAACTGTTTATTGTACATCAGAACAAACTGATATTTAAATCTATTTTCTTGTCTTTCAGAACATCTAAAATCCGCACTGAAATGTTAATTTTACTGCACTTATCTATTTGCGTCTGTAGATTTCATTTTTTTCTCCTGAAAACACCAGACTTTACAGTTTTCTTCCTCTCTGGACTCTGAAGCTTTGCTTGTATTTCACTGGCACTGATTTATGGCCCGTTCACTCCTGAAGCATGGGGGAACAGTATTTGTTATGTATTGATTTATGGAGTGTTAAATGAAAATGGCTGCATATTTAATTAGATAATGCCTCAGTTGCATTCTTAGAGAGAACTTTAGAGAAAAGGTTTAGTTTTGCTGTACTGTTGTTACTCGGCCCTGAGCGTCTTGCCTTGACACAGCTGTGGTGTTTGTCAGCGAGCTCGTTAAGAGCGGTTCATGACTCGCAGCAGAAAGAAAGCAGACGGTCACTGTAATGTCTCTTGTGGAAACACTGAGAGTAAAACATGTTCTGGATAACACTTAACAACATGGTTTAAAGAGTCTGTTCAACACATCGAAACGTTTCAGGCTGTTTGTGATGGATCACATCTCCTCCATCTGTCCTCAGAATCACCAGCGTCACAGCCAAGGTGTCCGTCTCAGAAATACACAAACTGACCAGAGAAAGAGTTCTGACTTCAGGAGCCTCGTTCATAAAGACTTGCTGTGTGTGTGTGTGTGTGTGTGTGAAAACTTCTTCTTGAAGGAATACTGCAGGTTTTTGGAAATGGCTCTCCGTTCTAAACGAAAGCATTTGGACGATGACTGCCGATCCTTTATGTATATGACATTAATTAGGAGTCGTTGGGAAGGCAGAGAGCTGAATCCAGTCAAGTTCATGATCGTTTGTGATTCATAGATTTCACATCTGAAGGAGACGCGTATGTTCTTTCTATAAATCACACGTAAGCATATTTGAGAGAGGAGCACAAGATCCCTTTTCCCAGGTAACAGAAGTACACTTCCATAATGTACGTAAAGTGCACTAGTTTTGTACTTTATATACTAAACATGATTCTGGATCTTTCATACACTAGTGCACTCAAGTGTACTACAAGTGCTTACTAAATACACTGTAATGATAGTATATTAAAAGTGCATTTTAGTTCATAATTATCCCAAAAGAGCACAGTTGAGTACCCTTCAGGACGGTAACTATAAAGATAATGATATTAGCATCCACGCCAGTGAACGATACCGCCTGTTTATTGGAAGCACATGCGTGTCTGTCGCTTTAAATCCTCAAGCTCATTACAGCAGGATGGAATCTGATTGGCTGTGAATGTTCGTATCATTCTGAAAACGATATTGTTCTTCTGTGCCTTTATGATTATAGTGCTGTACTTCAATACTGATAACAACTATATCTTTATTGTTATCTTTATAGTTATTGTGTTTGGTGTGAAGAATTTTGAAGAATTTTTAATTTTAAATAATAATTGTTAGTATATTAAGTACAAAATTAGCGCCCGAAAACACACACTTTAAGTAGATTACAGAAGTGTGTTTTTTAACCTGGTTTGGATGTTGTTAGCGGGCCCCGGGTCCGAGTCCTGTCAGACGCTGGCGCAGCGCGAGGTCAGATTGGGATGGTGGCTGGATGGAGGGACACTGTTCTCGGGGCCCAGGATGTCGAAGCAGAGGGCCTCGACGGCATCCAGCCGCTCGATCTGGACGAGACGGGTCAGCAGGTCCGGGATGCTGTATCCTGCCGTACTGATGCGGTCGAACAGCTGCATGCCGTCCGTCATGCCTCCGATCTCATCACGCTTCAGCCCGAAGCTCTCGGCCAGGTGCCTCCACGTCTTCACCACCGCCTTGTCTGTGCTGTAGGTGGCGCTGAGCATACGACTGGTGCGCTCCAGACAATCGAAGGGCAGCTCGGTCGGACTCAGACCTGCAGAGACCAAGAACAACATCATCATCATAAACTAGGGCCTGATCCACAGACAGGGCTAAACTTCATCCAAAGTACTCGACCAGATAAAGAGGCAAAACGTACGGACTGCAGCTTTTAACCAGGATTAGGTTGATTTTATAAACATGTATTAGAATAAAAGCAATACTGGTGTGTTTCTTGAGACAAAACAACAGCACTGATGTATTTTAAGATCAGTATTTTCCCTCTTGAAAGATCATGACTCGTGATTTGCTGTAGGTTACTGTAATGTGCTTCTGTAAATGTTGAGTGTGTTTGCAGTGAGGTGGAGATCTGGTCACACACTCGTTCCAGCTTTATCCTAATCATGAATTCACGTTACAGTTACACTCACCCTCCGCAACACTGCAGGCTTTTGTGTACAAATCCAGGATCTTTTTCCTTCTGCTGTGAATCTGCAGAAACAGGAAATGTTTGGATGAGTCACACAAAACAAGAGAGAAGCTTCACTCTGGACCTACAGAACACGATCAGATGTGGAGCAGAAACTAGCTGCTGAAGAACAGAACGTTAGGCGTTAGAGGTGTGATGGGAAATTGTGAAATATTACGATTTAAAACAGCTGTTCTCTGCGAATATGTGTTAAAGAGTGATTTATATCTGTGATGTTTAGCTGTATTTTTGATTCGGTAAATGCAGCCTTGCTGAGGAACATGAGAAAGGGGAAAGCGCCTGTAATGTGTGTGTGGTGTGGTACTCACGCCGGTGGCTCTGCTGCTGGTGTTGATGGTGTTGTTGTTGTTGATGGTGTTGGTGGAGCAGGTCTTGTCCCGCGTCAGATGAACCAGAGACAGAAGGCAAAGGTCAGCAGCTCCCTGTTTGTCCTGAGCTGCTTCCTCGTCGCTGTCGATGCTACGACTCAAAAGCTGCTCGTTCTCTGAAGACGCATCGTTCTCACTGCGACAGAGCAAGCATTGTGTGTTTACAAAGATATCTAGTGATTCTGCCAGAAAACACAATCAGTGCTTCTCCAACAGGACATGTCAAAATATTCATTAAATACAACTCCTAACACCAAAGAGTCTCACAGAAATGGATGAATCCTGAATAACGCAACTTTCATTGTACATTATTTAAAATAAGACAAAACATGCTTTTAAACATAAAAAAACATAAATTAACAATAAACAAAAAAGCATTTTAAAATCTAAATTTTAATTTCAACATTTATTACTACCATTTCTAAAAACCTAAAAAACCCCGAATATTTTTTAATGAACATTAATTGCTAAAAATACATTGTGTTTTGTTCATATTAACTTATCTTATTGTAAAGAGTTACAAACGTTTCTTATTCTAATGAACTGAACAAGATTGTTTTTTTTAAGTTAATGTTGTCACGGAGCTGAATGAAGATTCTTCAGGGTTTGAAACTATTTTATTCCCTGATGAAAGAGCCTGATTTAGACATTTGCTTTCCTGCCTATTGTGCTTTACAGTAATAATTATCATGTACTGACTAGCCTGTTGTTTTCAGCTTTCAGAAGAGAGTCTGTTGACAAAGACGGCTCAGAGCCATGCACAGAATGTCATTGTTTTCAGACACTCGATACCTGGTTCTGCATTAGCACATACTCTGGCATGAGTCAAATCTCCCACTTCTCATGTCCACAACAATCAGAAACAGATGCAGTCTATCTACATATTAGTTCATCAACTTTTGGGCTTAAGTCTATTTCACTTTTCATTACATGTTGTTTGTAATAGTGGAAAAAAATCCAAAATACGCCTTGCGTTTTTATTTTCTTGCACTGTCTATTTGCATTTGTAGATTTCAATCTATATTTTTAGAGATTTTTCTCCGGTAGCACTTAAATACAGTTTCTTTTTCCATCTATATTCTGAAGGGTTTTACTGAGGGGTTTATTCATATATCTTTTAAAAGGTTTTTCTCCACTTCAGCAGCACTTCCAAACACCAAATTTTACAGTTTTAATCCTACCTGTATTATGAAGGGTTTTGCTGAGGGGTTTGGTCACACATTATTCAACTGCCTTTATTTTTGCACTTTATCTTTTTTTTTTTTTTCCTCTGTAAATTTAATTTACAGTACATATCTTTAGTTTGCTTCTCCATCTCAGCAGCACTGACATATACCAAATGAGAGTGTTTTATTCTCCTCTATATTGTGAAGGGTTTTACTGAAGGGTCTGTTCATTTATTGTTTGCCTGGTATTATTATTGCACTTGATCTATTTGCATCTCTAAACTTAATTTGCAATACAATCTTTAAAGGTTGTTTTCTCGTAATGAGTTTTATCTCCCCTTCAGCAATAGATATGTAAACCAAATTTTACAGTTTTAATTACTTCTATATTCAGAAGGTTTTTGCTGAGGGGTTTGTTCACATTTCCTTTGCATGATATCATTTTACGCGTTATCTATTTGCGTTTATGCAGTAGATTTCAGTTCCAATACACATAAGACCTATTTTTCCCTTTAAACTAGCTTGTTTCTCCACTTTTTAGTTTTCTCCTACTTTATATTCTAAAGGATTTTACTGAGGGGTTTGTTTAGATATTGTTTGCCTGGTATTATTATTACACTATTTATTGGCCTCTGTACATTTAATATTCAGTACAATCTTTAAAGGTTGTTTTCCCATAATGAGTTTTATGTCCACTTCAGCAACGGATACATAAACCAAATTTTACAGTTTTATTTTTGTCTATTTTCTGAAGGTTTTTGCTGAGGGGTTTGTCCATATATAATATGCATGACTTTATTTTTTTACAAGTTATCTATTTATGTTTATAGATTTCAGTTCTAATACACCCATTTTCCTATCAAAACTAGATTGTTTCCTGATTCCTCAGCAGCACTTAGATACACCAGATTTAACAGATTTCTTCTCCTTTATATTCTAAAGGATTTTACTGAGTGGTTTGTTTATATATTGTTTGCCTGGTATTATTATTACACTATCTATTTGGATCTGTAAATGTAATTTGCAATACAATCTTTAAAATTTGTTTTCTCATAATGAGTTTTATCTCCCCTTCAGCAATACATAAACCAAATTTTACAGTTTTATTCATGTTCATACATCATTTCTTTTACCTGTTATCTATTTGTGTCTAAAGATTTCAGTTCCAATAAACATAAGGCCTATTTTTCCCTCAAAATGAGTTTGTTTCTCCACTTCAGCAGCACTGCCAAACACCAAACTTAACTGTTTTATTCCTATTCATATTCTAAGGGCTTTTACTGAAGAGATTGTTCAGGGATTAACGTTTTATTCCTAAAACCAAGCTGAAATCTAAAGGAATCCAAAGTTCCCTCCGGAAAATCCTTTAACTTTAATATGTCAACAAAATCAAGAATTTCGAACCTGGCTTTATCTAATAATTAGATTTACAGTATGTGCTGGGAATGCATTGCATATTTAATTAGATAATTGCTTATTGAAATAGAGCTTTTATGAAAACGCGTAATAAAAAACGTTTGCAATTCTTAGAGTAATTAAGCAACTGTAGAAGTATGATGGTATCTATTAGTTGTTTTTACCATATTCACCCGCAGTGCTTTCTTCACAACCATCAGAACTAACGAGTGCAAAGAAGGGGATGTTCTCATCAAACTAGTGTGAGGAAAGCACTTTTATTTCTTTATTCAAGCTTCTGCTGCTCCTTGGAAAAAATGAAGGAAAAAAAAAGGTTCGAGGCGAAAAAGTGTCATCTTGTGTTTGAAGCGGAGCTATTTTCACCTGGCGGTTTTGGCTGCGCCACTGCGTAATTATCACACGCTTGATTACGTTTGTCTGAAACGAACATCTTCTGTGGAAAGCGTAGCTGCAGGCTGGATCTGTGTTCGACTACCTCATCCTGTCTGTAAGCCACATAATGTTCCCAGTCAGAGGAGAAGAGCTTCAGCTCCGAGCTGCTGCACAAACACGTCCTGCGGTGGCTGAGTTACTGGCACCATCTCACACGGGACCAGGAAACGGGTTTGACGCCTCCGTACGAGGCCTGCTTAAACCCTGTTTGTCTTGCAGTAGTTAAAGGTTTGTGAAGACTCACCTCTTTGCTGTTTTTGGAGATGAAGGCTTGAGCTTATCAAATTCATCCTTTTCTGCAAAGATCACCACATTTTCTGAAAATACAGCATGTGAGGATCAGTCATGAGGTCATGAGGTCGCTGTTGCTTTATTTGAACATGAGAGTTAATCCGTTTTCGGCTTCATTTTAGAAAGTATTAAATAAATCTATTAGTTGTTTACAAAAAAACTATTTCCAAATCTGATCTGGAGGACTGACTGTGTAATGCACAAATTATGAATATGCATTATGCATTCTTCGTCACTGTCCATAATTTAAAAGTTTTTGCAATAATGCTTTAAAGTATTGGTAACACTTTAATTTGAAAGTCCACTTTAGACAATCAACGAACAGTAAGTAACTTTGCAACTACATGTCAACTAGCATTACTGAGAATTAACCAAGTTACTTACACTTAAAGTGTGACCCAAGTTTCTGTTTTTTCGGATTAGAATACAAACAAATGCATTTGGCAGATGCTTCTATCCAAAGCAACTTATATTGAATTTGTATTATCGGTCCATGCATTCCCTGGCACTGGTGCTGCAAGCGCCGTGATTTAGTGTTTGAGCTACAGGAACCAGACAGACATGAGTCGGATCTGTGTGATATGAAATAAACGGTCTGTCTTGTGTCTGTGTGAACACTCATCTGAAGTGCATGAGGGACTCTTTCTCATGTATTCTGTTATTATAAGTGGCTTAGCAGAGAATATCCGGTGGGAAATGGGATAAACACGGATGTCAGGTATTTGAAGCAGGATTAATGTTGTGACTTTACAGGAACATGAATGCATCTGCTTTTCTTCTGCTTCAGTCTTTTACTTCTGGGACCGTTTCATGACAGATTTCAAGTCTACTTTTTAAATGCTTTGCAGTGAACTAAATGGATATAAATCCATTCAAGATGAATCAAAAGAAATGTTTAATAAACATAGAATTCGTTAAATCATAAACACTAAATAACAATGCACACAATATTTGTGTTATGTTCTTCTGCTGTGAGAGTGAGTGAAGGCTAATTTTGAGGGGTTTTCTCCAGACGTCTGAGATGCGTAATGAACGTTTAGTGCTGCTAGCGAGAGCCGCGGGCTGAAGGAACATTCCAGATCCACCTCGTCCCGTCTGTCACTTCATCTTTAACACTTTTAACACGTACAGATGTCAAACCAAGCGTTCGCTCACCTTGAACCTCCTTCTTCTCCTCCTGCTTGTTTGTTTGGGCTTCCACTGTTTTTATTATTTGTCCGGAGCAGCATGCTGAGAAACGAAGAGTTGGGTTAGACTCACAGCACTGCTATTCATTTAACGTCTGGAGCAATAAGAAAGAGTTTGAAATATGGGAATGATCTCAAATAAATGTAGAGCAGAAGGACTCGAACTGCGGTCAGAAGAGCTTCCCTGTGGACGAACACACACGCCAGTTATGAGGAACACACACACACACACACACACTCATGTGTTCTGGGGTCTCTTCATAGGTGTAATGGTGTTTCTACTGTACAGACTC
>JAUMHP010000195.1:359884-371379 GCA_032361065.1 Enteromius trimaculatus | reverse complement strand
AATAGCAATATGGCGGCGCGGTGGCTTCACTTCTATGACGTCATGAGCTATCCAGTTCTCTATATAGATCAGTGGTCTGATGCAATAAAGCCACTCCCCCAACTTCTCTTACTCCAAATTAAAGGGCGCTGCGTAGTAAAACATTGTTTGAAGATAAAATCATCCGATTTTCTTTTTAGATTATTATTTTTAGAATTACTTTATTATTTATATAAGTATTATCACCTTAATCTATTACACAAGCCAGTTTAGTTTAATAGTAATAGGCTTTTAAATGAATATAAACATAGATAATATGCAGTATAAATAAGTAAACATGACTACATATGAGTTTACATTTTTAAGTGTTTACCTATAGCGTGTATGTTCTTTTAGTGTTATATTTAAAAAATATTATCATCTTTATAAAGTAACTTGCTTACTTGCAAGTTTTCCTCTTTCATTAAAAGATTGTTTCATCTTGCTGTGTAAATATGTTTAAATTCCTTGTATTGTTTAATCTTTTAATCTCTGGTAGTGAATCTGACTCTCTCACGAAAAGTGAATAAAGTTTAAAAGCATGTGATATTTATAACTTTTGTTTGCTTTTGTTTCATTCTTGCTAATTTCTTGACCAATGATTGTCACAAATTTCTCACAGTTTACTACGATTCAATCTCAATTAAGATTAAAATTTGGGCAATTTAAAACTTGCACTGAGCAAAAAAGCACTCACACATGTTGACTTCCATACTGTCCTACTACACAGGGTCACAATCGGAAAAGTACTTTAAAGATTCTAAAACATGATACAATACTATAATGTTACAGCAATACATTTACAGCAGAATTTAAAAATAAACAAATAAATAAAATAAAACAATCTGAGGCCTGTTCCATAAACCAAGATTAGAGTATAAGCCAGGCTTATTTCAGTTAGTCTGACTTATTGCCAATTATTTTGTATTAAAATAAGTCAGACTATCTGCCATAAGCCTGGCTTATTTGATAAACTTGTTTTATGGAACAGGCCCCAGGACAGAAGGCATAATAATCACCTTATCGTTTTGGTTTGTCTCAAACCCAATCATTCTGGTTTGACAGCGAGCTTCATAACAGTTGAACGCAATAGATCATTAGCACAGGAACATAAACAACGGAAACAGTATCTTAAATATAAAGAAAATGAGGCTACTTACCGTTGCTTCCAAAACATCCGTGGACATAATCACGAAGAATTAGCAAATATTTACAAGAACGACTGAACAGCTACAATAACGAGACTTCTGAGGCTAACCGCAGCGATCATACGTCACCAATCAATGAGTCATATGACCAGGTGTTTGTTACCTGTGCGCAGGTTCAAATAAACGGAAAAATATTCGGCAGTACAACGGTTTTCAGTAATAATTATAAAAATGAAATAATAGTAAGTTCAATAAAAATAATGATAATAAAAATGAGAAATGTTTGTTGAGCCGCAAATTAGCATATTAGAATAATTTCTGATGGATCACGTGACACTGAAGCGCTGAAACTACAGCTGAGCATCACATAAAGTGGAGTTATTACGGTTATAACGGTAACATATATTCACAGCTATTTTAAATTGTGACACTATTTTATAAATTGTACTATATTTTTAGTTAAATAGATTTGGTCAAACCCATCAAACAAGCATATTTGTTCCAAACATGTTACTTATGTATATATATAATATAATAATATAGTTAAAACTTTATTTAACACTGTGTATGAGCAGAGGATTAGAGCATGAAGTGTTTTACACTTGTACATCACTAGAGGGCCATACTTCACCAAGAATGATTGATGTAAACACTGCAGATCTCAGCATTTATGAGCAGGAAACTCTGAAGACAAAGACATTCATTTGCTTGAAATGTTTGTCTTGCATTAAAGAAGAAAGGCTAATCCAAGATTTTTTTAATGTCTCAAATGGCATTAGAAAAGATCAATTGGCCAATGTGGAAACACCATTATACACTTATATAGAACCTTTCCTAAATTCTACTTTAAAAAAATGTTTCCAGCTTGCTATACACATATATACGGACACGAGATTGAGGTTATAATGAACATGTATTGCAGCAGCTTTTGTTTGTGAGCTGCAGCTTTGTTTGTTCAGCTCCAGCAGAGGGAGTCGGAGGTGTTCTGAAGAAACACCAGCCGGATCTCCAGGGGTCGTTTCCATGACTCCCACAGTCTCTTGGGTCGCCCGCGTATCCATGGAGATGACTCTGTTCAGTGCAGTGGTCAGAGATGTTTGATGTTAGGAGCTGACCTTTGACCTGAGGGTCACACAGGGGGTCACGGGGTCAGCATGGCCGTAGGGCTGGACAGCACTCACACTGATTGGCTGTCCATTTAACCAGCACAACCTTCATCAAGATGATTAGAATATTGACCAATCTCAGCGAACACACTACTGCTTTCTGAAAGCTGGACAGGTCAAAATAGTGACAATGTGAAGATCTATAAATACACAATTTTTAGATGTCAAAGCTATTCTATACACGTGTGTGTGTGTGTGTGTGTTAAATTATTACAACTCTGGGAAGAAAGACTGCACTGCACAAAAATTAAGCATATTTTCTTTTAATTCCACATTATAATATATAATTTGTGGTAAGTGCAATAATTATTTTAGTTACATATTTTATAAAAAAAAATGTATATCACACGTATGACATTTAATCAAGTATTAATAATAATTTAATCTCATTAGCAAGGCACTGTGTATTTTTAGTTTTGTACACTGAATATTGTTTGTAATATAGTGTTGTTTTTATTAAATCAGCATAAACTAAAAACAGTAAAAACATACATTCATACATAAGTACCATTATGTATAAATACTTTTACAATTTAAATAATATACTATTGCCTAATACTATATTGTATAGTATGGTGTAGTGCTGTACAGCACAGCGTAGTCCTATGGTATAGTATAATATAGTACACTCCTATAGTATGGTGTAGCATAGCATAGCATATATATATATATATTCATTTTAAATGAAATTCGAGCTGGAAAGGTTTTTAAAGACCTAAAAAAAACATTGGTGTTGGATTTCATTTTTACTCAGAAACTGCTAAACATTTTCAAACAGCAGTAGACACATGGAACTAAACATGAAATTATTATAAGAAGTCTGAAAATAGTATTTTCTTCTCTTTTAAAACATACATAACTTTATTTTTATTTAGAATTAATAAAAAATAATGATACATTTTTCCAGTGTTTCCATTTTCCATCACAGGGTTACTTGAGAAAACATAGATTAGTCCTGTGCAGTGCATGATCTGATCAAATGCATGCATGCATAAATGCATATGTCAAAAGCACGAATGTGAGCATAGATTGTTGAAGCTTCTGCTGCTGAACACGTTTTAAAATGGCACCAGCAGCATTCCTCCCAGAGGGGGTGTATATGTCATCATGGATGCTAAAAGACACGTGATCAAAGCCTTCTTCCTCCCAATAATTTATGCCCTGCAGCAGATGGCTTGTCAATATCAATATATTAATTTAAAAGCAGCGGCGCGATCAGGACGTGCGTGTGTTAGAGTCCTGGGGTCGCTGCAAGAGAACAAGGGCAAAGAAAGGAGAGATACTCCGGAGATTACAGACAGACATAAAGAATCTCCCGCAGATATCAGGGGAGGACTTACCATGTGATTAAACTGAACAACATAAAGCTGCCCAGTTTTACATTAAACATCTGTAATGAGAAACATCAGGTTATGAAAGTTATGATCCCATTCACTTTTTTTCTCTGTGATATTTTTTTGGATCATTACTCACAGTCTTCAGTGTCTTGTGATCCTTTCTAATGATTTAGGAAAAATTTCTGATGTTGAAAAAAGTATGACAATTTATAACACACAATGATTACAAAGGATTACATTGTGAAATATATATAAGTAAGGGATAACGCACAGCCAGCAGGTTGTTATCGCAGAATAAAGATTTTTTGACCAAATAAATGCAGCACTAATGAGCAGAACAGACTATATATTTGTAAGTGGCCAGTTTTCCAGTCAGGTGCTTTGAGATCTCTGTATATCAGGAAGAATAACGCTGATTTTGCTGTGGAGCTCTTAGGCTTTTTAAGCACTAGACATGAATGAGAGTTATTGATAAGCACCTGTTATTTAAAAGGCGGTAAACGGCACCTGAACTCACTTGACCTCTGAGCTTCTTCCTTTGAACAGCAATGAAATGTTTCCGCCGCGTGACACATCATAAACAGTGATGCGTTACGTAAAATCTCTCCTGGAGAATTTAACGCAAACAGTTGACCTTTGACCTTCTCTGAACCCCTGAACCTCTCTGAAGGAGGGTGAAAGCAAACCGGTTCAGCCATTGATTTAGTGAAGGGTCTCTTTAGATTTTTATGGAGTCGATCTTTTTAATGCTCTAATGTCTGTTTGTGGAAGAAAAAAGCAGGGCAGGAAAAAAACAGACATACAAACCGACTCCCCTCTCTGCAGTGTAAGACTCCTTTACTGACCAATAAAATCTTCTGTAACCTATTTACCATAAAACCCGTCACAGAGGTTAAACCATTTGCAAACATGCATTATTGTTTTGCATCTCAGTAAATGTTTCTGGTCACTCAAGTGCCTTTATAGATCTGATTATGGTGATCAGAGCAACAGCACATGAGGGGTCACCTCTGCTGACCTTTGACCTCTGACATATGGCAACGCACTAAAAATGTGCTCAGTAAAATTTGAATTTAAAATGTATTAAAACTAATACTAAAATAACAAAACAAACATATTACATATTACAAAATATTTACAAAAACTTTGCCTGAAATATAAATGTAAAGCATAAATATAAAAACGTATTTAAAATATTTATACAAACAATATTTATATAAGTAAAAAACTAAAATATATTCATTTGACATAAAATATTACCTTAAATAAATAAATGTTAACTCAAATAAAATAAAAAATAAAATGTTGCCAAGTTAATGTTTCTCATTTACATTTAGTTTAACTTGATTAACTAAAATAAACCTAAACAGCTAAAAGTTTAACAAACTAAAAAAGAAAAATATCTCTCATCTCAATATTACTAAAACGAGTAAAATGAGTTCCTTTGCATATTATATTTATTTTTTAGCGGTTCCCTATACTTTCACAATATTCAGAGAGACCAATAACAATATGCAATTTCTATTAGACCTGAGGTCCATATTAAGGTAACCTGACCTTTAAAGGTCTTCACTGTGTATTTGAGACAAGATTTAGAGGGTTTTCACACACCTCATCCTGGAAAGGACAGCTCTCAAATAGTGAAAACAAAGCACACGGCCCTAATAATAGAGCACATTTTTACCACCTAAGTCAAGGATATGGATCAATACTAATAACAATGCCTTTTGCAGCGTTCAGGGGCTGCGGACACACACACACGCACAGACACACACAGACACACACTTCTGTAAGGGCTCTCCAATCAGTTTCTCAACTCTCATCCACGGCATGTTTTTATAGAGCCTGATTGCACACGTTGCTTCGGCACCACAGGCTGTGACGAAACACAATGAAGATTTCTAATACACTTCAGTGCAAAAAACGCCTGCAAGCAACAAATGCAGGAAAACTGACCGTCTATAAGGAAAAAAGCATGTGTTTCATTCAAAACAATGAGTTGGAGTTTTCAATTTTATTGAAGGCTGTTGTAGTGGAATACTGTTTGGCCCCTGATACAAAAGCAACAATTTAGGGTGAGAATTACAAAAAAAACCCCATAAAGCTTCAGCTTCTGACTTAGGCTTAACTAAAATACATAAAATAAAATAAAAACAGGTAGTTGCCAAGGCAATGTTTTTAATTTTCATTTTGTTTAACTTGATATACTAAAAAAAGTATAACTAAATATAAATACAAATAAACAAAAAATACTCATAGAGCATCATAGCAACTGTATAGCAACACCCTAGCAACCAGCCAGAATACTCTACACTCTCAGATAAAAGGTACAACATCTGTCTCTGGGCTTTTTGATTGTTACAAACAAGTCAAATTAACACATTAGGTACTGGTATGTACCTCTAAGGCAGGGGTACCCAGCCCTGCTCCTGGTGATCGACTGTCCTGCAAAGTTTAGCTCCAACTTTAATCAAACACATATGAATTTTCAAGAAATCAAAAAAAAAAAAAAACAAAACTTAATTAGTTCCATCAGGTGTGTTTGAGTTGGACCTAAACTTTACAGGACAGGACAGTTGGGCACCCCTGCTCTAAGGTATGCACCCTCTATGGGTAAATATGGTACGTAAGAGTCCCTTTTGAAAGCAAAAGGCCTGTATTTGGCAATACCAAAATAATAATAATAAAAAAAAGTAAAAAATCTTGCTGCATTAAAATAACTACTGATAGGCTTTATAAAAAGGAAACCAATGTAAAATGCTAAGTGGGCACAATCAAATGTTTAGCTACATTTAAGCTAACCAATTTAGTTGACTAAATAAATTTGATTGATTTAAATGTTGCTAAAATAATTTGCAGCATTGTTTCTGTGTGTTCACTCACGTTGATGCATCAGTTTTGAACGTGTTTATCTTGTATGAGTAAACAAGCACATCCTGGCTATGTTAAAATTTTCACAATGTTTTAAAAGGTTTTTGGCCCTGTTGGCTTTCCATATTTGTCAGCACTGCCCCAGTGACAGCTCTTGTTCCTTTCTGTTTTGTTTTGTTTTGAGAGTGTATAACATCACAGTAGAAACATTCACAAGTCTCTATCAACCATCTGAACGTATGAAAACCAGCTCCAGTGTCCCTCCACGGCCGGATTTAGCTGGAAATCCCAGTGTTTTCATGTTGCTTCCAATTCCAAGGATTATTTGTCATCTCCAGAGTAAAGGATTTTTAAAAGTCAACCTGCAGCCCCTTCCCCTCTCCCTCAATCCCCCTGACGCTCCGCGGCTCCGATCGATGCAGTATTGATCAGTTCTCTCTATCGCTGGCCAACCAGACTAATCACCCAAACACAAGCTCAACACTCTCACTCTCACATACTGTAAAACTAAACAACACACACACATGCAGCGTCACACACACTTCATCAAGCATACAGGGTTACTCTAGCTCTTTCCTCTTCTTTACATGCTCGGTTTGCCATTTGAAGTATTATAACGTTGCTGCACTGATTTAATGTTAAATGTGATGTTTAAGATTTAATATAGATGTATCCACTGTGCTGTTTTCAGCGTGATTTGCTTATTGTGAAGCAGAATCTCCATTCTCAGAATAAATGACATGCTTTCCTCACACTCTATCTCCAGCGTTTTCCATCCTCCTTTGTTCCCTCATAAAATCAATATGCCTGTGGAAGGGAAAAAACGAGGCTGCCATATTTCTCCTCCGGTTATGATTGGAGGTTTGAAAAGATCCAGGTGCAGATGAGAACTAGGGCATCTTTAAATGCAAGCATTCGGTTTAATATGCTAAGGTAAACACAGAATTCATCAGATCATTGCTGATTTCCTTCTAATAAATAACATCACTTCCTGATTAATTAAATTTGGTTGGTAAAAATAATTTCACAAATGATAGATAGAAAAATTGAAGAATGAGCTACAAATAGAACTCCAAACTACAACATTTTTCCCAGTTGAACACGTTTAGTATGAAATGTTTTGGATCAATAAAGGAGAACATTTTTAGGTGAACAACCTCTTAAAAGTAAATGCTTTCAAATTCACATCATTGTGACAAAAAAGAAAAGGAGTTGTTTGTTTTTAAAATATTTTATGCAATATTGGATCTGTAGCAACAATTATGTTATGATATTGTGCTCTCTTAATTAATAAGCAATCTGGCACAAGCAAGAGTGCTGTTGTACATAGAAATGTATAAATAATTACAGACACACACACACAATAAATCATTTCTAATATTTCAATAATTTTTTTATTAACTAGTAGTTTTTTGTGTATGTATATTATAAAATGTTATTTTTCCATTTTTTTTTGTGTGTTTTGTGTGTTATATATATATATATATATATATATATATATATATATATATATAGCACAGAGGTATGTATTCTTACGAGACCAGGTTGCTATATATAAATATGTATGTATATACACACTGCAACAGCATGTGCTCATTAAGTCATGTTTAAAGCATTTTTATGTCCAGATTCATGTTTTAAAGGGTTATTTTGGTTAAAAGCTAAAATTTAGTGCATTGCATCATGGAATATTGTCTCACAAGCAGTATACAGTATACTGCAAACTTTGTGCTAAATGTATTCCCAACATAAAGAGAATTCACATAATGCAGAAACAGGATTTTAGTATACAGTGGGTTTACTGTAGTAATTCATGGATTTACTACAGTGACATGCAAAACTGCATCTAAGCACCTGAACTAATGATGAAGATACTGAACTCTTGACAGATTCATCACTCATTCCTTGACTAATGTCCTTCTGATTGGCTCACTGCTGTCACCCTCTTCTGCTCTCTGCTCTTATTGGCTGACAGTGTTTGACGAGAACCTCTCATTGGTCCACGTTCACTGTTTATCAGCTGATATTAGGTGATCAATTAATCCCTGCAGTAAACAGCTCTGATTACGTACGGCTCTGTCAGCACGAGATAAGAGCATCGTATCATCCCTCACACTGAGCGATCAAACCAGCCGCGGGCCTGCAGTGGGCACTGAGTGACCCCTTGAACACAGCAGACTTTAACATTCACCTGCTCAAACTTGAGAAAAAGAAGATTAAAGTTTTTATACAGTAGATAGTTCCTGTTTAATAAAGCTCAACTGGGTGGCTTCAGTTAATAGATAATGAAAAAGAAGATCACTGTTGACATTTTATTCAGGCCTAGCAGATTTATCACACTAGAAATATTTATGTTAATTTTAACGAAAAATAATAAAAGCCTGAGCAGCCATTTGTAATTTGAATGTGTGATTAATGTATTAATTAACAAGAAAGAACACTTAACACTACTGTTACATCCACGCCAGGCTTCACCCTCACCACTTCACAGTGTTCACAGTCACCCTAATACTGATTACCATCACATGACACTTCCACCTGATCCAGTTCACGACTTCAGTCAAGCACCATATAAAACCACACAGCACTCTCTGTCCAAGCTCGTTCCTGACAAGTGGACTCTTATCTCTCAAGCTATATCCTTGAAACGCTACTTACCTGATTACTTACCCAGTATTTCTCCTGTGTGTTCTCCAAGTTCCCTGTCTCCTCCTCAGGCTACTTGGATCCCTCCATTTTGTCTCCAGCGTCTCTTCAGTGTGGCCGTGGTCTCTCCCCTCTGTGTTTTCGATCCTCCATACCTAGATAAATAAGATAAGATAAAGATATCAAGATCATTCCATTGCTCAAGTCTGTTAAACTGACTACTATTAAGCTACTTACCAATTCCATCAAGTTATCTCATCTGTTACTCCTCTGCTGTCATTAAATAAAGACTGTGTTTTATCTTACCTCCTGTATAGTAGTCCACTTCATAACAGAAGCTTGGACAGATACCGAATCGACAGCATGAGTACAACCGATCCTTTTCAAGCACTGGTGGATCAACTCTAACAAGCTTTATTTACCACACCAACACCTGCTCCACAACCTGTCACCATCACTCCTTCACTTCCTGCCATCCTCAGTCCCATGGTTTGACCGGCACCCTTCTCCAGCGTGGCGGGAGAGAACAGGAGATTCTTGCTACAGTGCTCCATTGCTTTTGCCACATATCCAACAGTTTATACAACAGACAATTAAAAAATTGGTGATTGTGATATCTTGTTTGGCAGGATCAGCGCTTCTGTGGGCAGAGACTCTTTGGAATCAGGCTGGCCCGGCAGTGCAATCGTATGTGGCTTTCACTTAACACTTCTTAGAAGTATTCAATCAGACACATGCTGAGAACAATGGCGGGTGAGGAACTCTATCACCTTAAACAAGACAAAATGTCTATTCATGACTATGCTCTTAAATTTCGCACTTTAGCTGCGGCCAGTGGATGGAACGAAGAATCTCTTTTGACCACTTTTCAACAAGGTTTAGAACCGAACCTGCGTATGATGCTGGCTACCCAAGATGACTCTCTTGGATTGGAGAAATTTATACAGCTTGCCATTCGATGTTCCGCTCGTGTCCATTCATACTCATCTCAAGTTCAGAGCACTGTAGCTATCTCTCCCAGCCCGCCAATGAATTCTAGCCCTCCAGAACCCAGCCCACGCAAGTGGAAATTCGACGATTGACTCCAAAATGAACGCCGAAGGCGTCAGGTCTCTTTCTCTATTGTGGTCAAGCAGGGCATCACATCTGTGAACGCCCCCGTCAACCTCCCCGACCAGTGGTGAGTACGATACTTCCGATATATGAAAAGTTAAATCCACTCACTACTGCTGTGACACTTACTGCTCCCGATGGCTCTGTTACAGTTAATGCCCTCCTCGACTCCGGTTCCACGGGCAACTTCATTGCCGGCTATCTCGTACGACAGTTTGGACTCAAAACCTCACCCTATATCATATCCAGTCAGTCACAGGCCAACCACTCTCTTCACGTATTGTGAGACGACAGGCCAGGCCTCTCCAACTTCAAGTCGGTTTGTGTCACAAGGAGGAGATTACACTTCTGGTTCTGGAGGGCTCCACCATCGATGTTGTTCTAGGGCATGGATATTGGCAAAGTAGATGCTGTAGTAAACTGGCTCCCTCCCACTTTCATAAAAGACCTCCAACGATTCTTAGGATTTGCAAATTTCGTTGATTCGTAGAGAATTACAGCATCATCTCAAGTCCCATAACTTCTCTTCTATGTAACAAACCCAAAGCCCTCAACTGGACCCCAGAAGCTGCCTAAGCATTTCAGACTCTAAAAAACTGCCTTCACCACTGCACCGCTACTCCGCCCATCCTAATCCAGAACTGCCTTTCGTCGTAGAGGTGGATGCCTCAACTACCGGAGCAGGTGCCATTCTGTCCCAGCAGCAGGGAAACCCGCCTAAACTCCATCCGTACGCTTACTTCTCCAAAAAGTCTGGTGGAGAAGAATTACGACATCGGAAACCATGATTTGTTGGCCATCAAGCTTGCTCTGGAATAGTGGAGGCATTGGCTGAAGGGTGCAATACATCCTTTCCAAGTGTTAACCGATCACAAAAATCTACAATACCTTAGAGAAGTGAAATGCTTGAACCCCCCGTCAGACCCGTTGGGCATAGTTCTTCAGTCGATTTCGTTTTTACGATTTCATATCATCCTGGAGCAAAGAATGTAAGAGCAGATGCTTTATCTCGTCTCTATGGTTCAAAGGAAGAACCAGATTCTCCAGAAACCATTCTCCCCAAGCAACATAGTATCACAGTATTTGCATCATTATTTGATGATCAAGGTACCCCTTTTCAGGCACATTTCGACGTGAGGGGTCCTCAGTTGTTTTGATTAGGAAAGACTTAGCGTCAATATGTCGGCGCATGTTTT